>JZKD02S1740820.1:30013-43514 GCA_000966675.3 Picea glauca | reverse complement strand
GTGGAAATTATTAGTGATGCCCATACTATTCATTCATTGTATAAATATATGAGAAAGTTTAGAGCTAGTGAGGATCCAATAAATTTAGTGGAGAATTTTGATCCTTTCTTTTTTGTATGTTATTTATTTTATAACTTTTTATTTTCAAATGGAGTAATGGATGGTTGGAATTTTCAAAGAATGGACGAGTATTTTCAAAGAAGAATATGAAATTTCATAATTCTTAATGGCTTTTGTCCTATGAGTAAAATGGTTTTATTTTCATTATAATATCTTCATATTCTTTGAGTAATTGATTATGCATTGATTTAAATTAGCTTTAGACAGTTTTGTCAATATATGGTTAATTGCTATCATCTATGTATTATTTTTTTCAATCTCTAAGAGTCTATTATCCCAAAATTTCTTCCTGGACCATATGATAAACATATTTTTTTGAAACTATATGAGAATGCAGTTTACTATTTAGCTTTCATTTTGTGTAGACTGTGCAGTGTTTTTTCATTGTCTTCTCATGTAATTTCTTGATGTGAAATGTTATATGTATCGAATTAGCTTTAGTCTCTTCTTCGCATAATATTTTATATCATGTTTTTCTTTATGTTGTTCATTATCTTTTGGTTTAATTTATATCTGTAATTGATCATCTATTTCAGTATTTTGAATTTACGTATGATGCTAAATAGTTGATAACACCATTACCGATGGTTGAGATTTCTCTCATTCTTAGTTATTGGATATCTCAATGTTACAAGATATATAATTATTTATCTTTTTGTTGTCATAAACTCGCTCTAGAATTTGCAGCACTTCCTTGAATTTATTTTAAAAGTATTATACTTGTTTATGTCATAGGTTTTCACTTGACACGCGACAAGAGGAGCTCATAGAAACACAGAGAGATGATTTTAGTTTATTAATCTTGATCAGCTACAAGTTAGTATGTGTGTAATTTAATTAAATTATTGATTAATGAAACATTGATTTCATTAATTAGCTTTGATTGCTTCTGTGTCCAATTGTATTATCTTAGTATTTATTAGTTTGATATCTTCAAACATTAGAAATATTTTTGTTCTTAATTTATCTTTTTAAAACACTATTACAAACACCCATTTTCGCAAGATTTCAAGAAAATATTGTAAATTGTATATAGATTGTTTATAATCATTTGTACATTCATATTTGTAATTAGCATATCAACTGTTAGAATCATAGCTTTAGATTAGTTTATTTATTTTACTGTTTTTAGGACTCTGGTTGTCTAATGGAGCCATTAAACCGATTGGGTCAATTCATTCCCAAGGGCTTGGGTTATTTAGACTACCCCGGTCTAGATACAACCTTCTAGTTGACGGTGTGTCACTTACACCTGTCAAAAAATGGCGCTAGAAGGAGGGCTGAGGTAATTTTAATGATTAAATGTTTTACCCCTCAACCTGTCATAATTCCATATTTATAAATTATTCTTTTGTGTCATCTTCAAATGCACTAGAAGGCAAGCGAGACTCACAAGTTTCCCTTGCAGGAGTCTTTGTTTCAAATTTATTTAATTTCCCATGGCTCCCCAAATCACTGTGTTGGAACATGCTTTCCACTTGTCATTACCTAATATTACCAAGAATACAGTATCTATCTTGTCCAAACTCACCTTTGATGGTGGGGGGAATGTATCTGGAAAAGACTATCTTAACAAGTTTTGGTGTAAATGCATCAAGCATGATATTTCCGATTAAAACATTTTATGTAGATTGTTCGCTTTTACTTTCAGGGGTCGAATTAAAAATTGGTTTCAGTATTTTCCAACATATCATATTATTGATTGGTTTCAATTTGTAGAGGAACTTTTAGATTATTTTGAAATATATGATTACAATCAAGTATGTGAAGAATTTCAAGGTCTACTAATCAATGATCATTCATCTCCAGAAGGATTTTCAATAGGAATCCATCATGTTCTCTATAAATTTAATCTTGATGAGATGTCATTTGTACTAAATCTACTCTCTGATGCTTGTGCCCCTTTCATCGAGTCATATTCAATCGCGAATGATGAATCGGCTACAAATCCTGACACCCAATTGCAAGATGAATTTTGTTTGCAAGATGAGAGAAATCCATCAGAAAACATTGAACAATCAAGGGAGGTAGAATCTATTGAAAATGTTTCCACTAGAAATCAAATTGTTTTTTCCTCTAAACCCTTGCATATTCAATCCTCAACTATCATGGAAAGATATTTTATTGTGGGTCTAGGTATATGTCCATATTTTTCTAACTCTTTCTCTAATCAGTACTTAGATTCAATTATTGAAGAACACTTAGGTGATGAAAATGATCTTAAGCATTCTAACATTCCAATGAAATAGATTAGATATGTAGATCTACAATTGGAAGAAGAAACCTTAAACCTTCATCCACAAATCATACCTTATCCACATGAAAGATTAGATGTTTGTAATGAAAGTTTTGAATTGTCTATCATACAGAAGGAAATTTTATATGATAAAGCCAAACCCCCTTGACTTTCCAGCTGCGTTATGAATAATAACATAGACTTCTTCAATCTCTCCATGTTGTTTGAATGCTTCACACAGAGTTTATGAAGCAATCTCCCAAGCCAGTCCTTGCACAAACAACTTCCGATGAGCAGGCTCTTTTCTGGCAACATTTATAATATTGTCTGCAATTGCAGGGTAAAGACAACCAAGCAACCTGCTCATGGATTTATCATATGCTAGAAGAGAATCACACAAAGTCTCTTTCACTTTCAATTGTTGAGTGCATGGGTATAACTTTGCAGCATGAGAACAACCCGAAAATGCAAGATTTGTTTATCTTCTAATGCATGGTTCCTAAAAAACTTAATACAACTGTATAATCAATTTGACACCTTCCTGGTTGCAGGCATAGAGTGATTGATCTAACATTCTAGCTAAATTAAATCCCAAGGAGATATGTCTGATCCAGAGCAGTGGAGAAACTTGACAGTGCATCAATACAGAAAGAGAAGGGACTTAATGATACACTTGGTGAATCAACATGCAGCTTGATTCATGGATGATCTATGGGTTATGTGTCGACTTGTGGTTGTTAGTGAAATAAGATTCTCCCTATTTACAAAATTTTCATCTGCGTTAAACCTTTCATGATATATTTACAAAATTCATAATTGACACTTGTTGATGAGGTGGATAGGATAAGAGCTCAGCACTGAGTACTGGGTTTTGGTGTTTGACTATCAAGTTTGACTCGTGACTTGAAACATGGCTTGGATTTAGTTTACATGTTGCATGACTTTGGTGACATATTGACTCGAAATTTTGCACTTGTGCTCGGGAATTTGGACTCCATATTTGGCTTGAATCATTTCTTGGTGCACTAGGCTAGTATATAACATAACCTAGGGTTAAGTCACTTAAAGGACACATCACTTTTTCTTTAGGGAAATCTATCAAAGAAAAAACATAAAAGAAATGAAATGACATTTTTTTATTTGTATCTTGTGTTGCAGGTCCAGAGGCATAAAAACAAAATATTTTTGAGAAAAGTAATTAATCAAGCAGAAGCTTGATGAAAACTATGGAGGTTAAGATACTAGAAAGAGACTGAATAAAATGATAAATCATTTGAAGAGTGATGAAAATACTCATCAAAATACCAGTGCGTTTTTTATCGCTAACATCCACAACATTCATGCAAATAATTTAGAACGAATGATCTATCGATGATGTAGAGATACATGGTTGATTAACAAGCAATGCTACTTGAGAACCATTAATTTCTTACGGATTTAGCACTTAGAAATATTTTCCACCATAAGATATTCCTTGATGTGTAATGAAATTATTTATAATCACTTTATAAAAAAATCAAGGGATTAATACACTTAAAATTTATACACTTTGGAATCCAAACACTTTGCAATTCATATATTCATCAACATAAAATGCATAAACAATGAGATTCATAAAAAGAGTTCCATGAAATGTGTGTGTGTGTGTCTATTCAACATCATATAAATTGTTCATTTCTTACAAAATGGTAACTCGTGTGCAATATACAAAGTGACAACAAGTTCTCTAACATAAAAAAATATCCATAGGGTGGCCTAGATACAAAATGACAGTACTTGGTCAACCATTGACCACTGCCACCCTCTCCATGCAACCAATAACCACTCACATAACCAGACCAAAGATCAACACACTGATGTTTTAATGTGGTAAAACCCCTACTGGGAAACATCCACGACCCTAGCCAACACGACCACTTGGAGTAGTTTATTAATGCAAAAGAAAATATTACAGAGAGATTTTACAATAGAGTTTCTCAGAATCAATCATCGGAAAATGACCCTCCATGCTCTTTAAATAGATATCATGGACCAATCAGGTGCTAAGCCATGGATCAATGGCCATTAAGATCGAGGAGAGTATGAACCGTCATATCACTCTATGTCGGGAACATATCATGACTGTTGAATTTCCTAACTACAAATGCATACTAATGGATAATAAAGAAACACACTAAGAAACACACTTTTACCTAACGACTTATTAGATCAAGTAGATCTTAACTAACTCTTAAGTGTCTAAATATCCTAACATCCCCCTTTAAAAACAACTTGGGATAGGATTGAAGGATTTACAGTGTTGACACAATAGGAGAAGGAAGGAGACATTAGAGCGTATCCCCCCTTAATGACAACTTCTTGAACTCCTAACATAGATCGAAGTTTGGAAAAATTTTCTTTTGTAAGAGACTTTGTGAAAATGTCTGCAACTTGATCTTTTGTAAGGAAAAAGAGCACTTCAATAACTTGATCATGAATGAGCTTTCTGATGAAGTGCATGTATATCTTGATGTGCTTGCTATGCTGATGTTGAACTGGGTATTTTGCGAGCTTTATGGCACTTTGATTGTTACACCAAAGGGTGGTCGGATGTTTCTACTCAAATCCAAACTCTGAAAGGATCTATTGAAGCCACAAATCTTCTTGCCTTGCATTTATGGTTGCTCGGTACTCTTCTTTTACTGAAGAAAGGGCAATAGTTTGTTGTTTCTTATAGGCCAAAGTGACAGGTCATGAACCAAGGCTGAAAACATAACCTGCAGTAGACTTCCGATCATTAGGGTCACCAGCCCAATCTGAATCAGTGAAACCAACCAATAAAGGAGTCTGCCCTGAACTATAATGTATCCCGAACTGAATTTTACCATGGACATAACGAAGTATCCTTTTAGTTGCTTTCCAAAAGCTTTCATGGGGTGTTTTCATATATCGGAAAACAAGACCAGCAACAAAGGAAATATCATGACGTGTATGAGTTAAATATAAGAGGCTACCAACTAACTGACGATATAGGGTGGCATCAAATTCAGGAGAAGTACAGGTGTCAGTAAGCTTGACTCTAGACTGGAATGGAGAAGTTGTTGGTTTACAATCATCCATGTGAAAGTGACTAAGAAGGTCACAAGGATACTTAGATTGGGAAAGAAAAATTCCTTCATTGGTTTGCAAAACTTGGAGGCCAAGGAAATAGTGCAAAAAACCTAAGTCCATCATTTCAAATTTCTTCTTAAGGCTGGTTTTCACATGGTTTAAAATCTTTGAGTCACTACCAGTAAGGATAAGGTCATCAACATAAAGGAAAAGTATTATGAGATGGCTTCCTACTTCTTGGTATAAACATTAGGATCAGAATGGCAAGAGAATCTGGTTTCAATAAGAAAGTTGTCCATTTTGGCATACCAAGCTCGGGGAAATTTCTTAAGACCATAATGAGATTTCTCAAGGAGACAAACAAGGCTAGAGTCATTATGGACATAGCCACGAGTTTTTTCCATGTAGATTTATTATTTAAAATCTCCATGCAAGAAGGCGGATTTAACATCCCTCTGATGGAACTCCCATTTATGTGAGGTAGCAAGGGCAAGAAAAAGGCGGATGGAATTCATTTTGGCTATAGGGGAAAAGGTTTCATTATAGTCAATTCCTTCAACTTGGGAGAATCTTTTGGCAACTAATCAAGCCTTRTGTCTTTCAACACTTCCATATGATGCATACTTATTTCTATAGACCCATTTACATATGACAAATTTTATTCCTTTTGGAAGAGGTACAAGATCCCAAGTATCATTTTCCATTAAAGAACGATACTCTTCATTCATTGTTGTATTACAATCTGGATGACCTGAAGCTTCTACACATGTCTCTGGATCATGAATCTCTGAAACTTGAGCCAAAAGAGAATAGGCTTGTTGGAACTGTGAACATGTTAGACGTTGATCTGAAGGATCACTGACATGATCACCAACAACTTCTTGTGTTGAATGAGCCCATCTAGGAAGCAGTGGAACTGGTGCTTGTTCAGGTTCAAAGGATGCATCTTGAGAAAGTTCAGTAGGTGGAAGTGGATTTTCATCCTCACTGTCATCATCTGAAGAAGAAACCAAAATAGGAATAGAAGAAGGCACAAATGTCGAAGATGGGTCACAGGTCGAAGAAGGCAGAACCGCAAAATTAGGCTCACAGGTGAAGATATTTTCATCAAATTTAACATCTCTTCTAAGAATAATTTCATTACAATGTGGTTGAATAATTCTATAACCTTTTACTTCTTCAGAATAACCAACAAATATACACTTCTCACTTTTAGGCTGCAATGCTTTCCTTTTCTGATTGAGAATGTGAGCCCATTCTATACTGCCAAATACACAAAAATGACTTACATCTAGTTTAATTTTAGTCCAAGCTTATTCCAGTGTTATATTTTTAAGAGCCTTTGTGGGAGTGTGATTGACTATGTGATTTGCACAGTTGATTGCTTCCTCTAAATACTTTAGACTTAATCCCTTAAATTGGATCATACAATTAGCCATTTCTTTTAATGTGCAGTTCTTTCTCTTAGCAACACCATTTTGTTGTGGTGTATATGGAATAGTGTGTTGCATTTGAATCCCCTGTGTAGTGCAGTAACTTGTAAAATTATTTTTCACATATTCACCTCCATTATCTGGTCTTAACTTTTGAATTTGATGTCCAAATTTATTTTCTACAAGGGCCTTGTATGCCAAAAAAATGTCAAAACCTTTTCTCTTCAGTTTTAAGAAGTAAACCCAAGTATGTCTGGAAAAATCATCAATGAAAGTTAAGAAATACTTGCACCTAGAAAAATAAGGAGAATAAAATAGACCACACAAATCATTGTGAACACTTTGTAAAGGGATCGAGGCATGCCAGGAGGCATGTTTGTCAAAATAGTCCCGATGATGTTTGTCGAGAACACAATTGGAAAAAACACCATCTCTACATGAAACAAGAGGAAGACCAGTCACCATTTGTTGATTACATAGTTGATGCAATGAGGGATAATTTAGATGACCAAACTACTCATGCCAAAGTTTTCTCAAGTCATCACTATGATCAACAAAAACTGATGATCCAAAGTTCTCAAACTTGTACAACCTGGTAATATCATCAGCAATTCTAGTTGCAATAGCATTTTTAGGATCTTTTAGATCCTTGATTACAACTTGGTGAGGTGAAAAATCTACGGTTTTACCTTCACCTAAATGAGTGATATGATATACTGATAGAAGGTTACAAGAAAGACTTGGAACACATAACACATCATTGAAATGACCATTATGTACTTGAACTGTTCCAGATCCTACAACACTAAGAGATCTCTCATCACCAACAAACATTTTCTTGGTGTTACATTCATTTAGAGCATAAAATATGGCTTTATCCTTAGCCATATGATAATATGCTCCTAAATCAATAAGCCACTCATCAGAATAAGAAGTAGAATTTGTGTTGAAGGAGAAACCAGAAGAGAAATGTGCATGTCTATGAGAAGAAGAAGAAGAAGAAGAAGAATCAATACTGATGTTGTGCTTCTTCATCGTTGCTTCTAAAGTTGTCATCTTCTTGAAACATTTGGACTCATCATGACCATATTTATCACAAAAGTTGCAATGTTTGTGTCTTCTTGTTTTTATATTTTTCTCCTTTGTCACCATTAGGAGTTTAAGATGTCTAAGAGGGTTTGAGACCCTTATATTGCTTGTTGTTGTAGCAAGGATGTTGATTCTTGGGATACTTGGGTTTATCTTTCTGCTGGGCAAATCAGGCTTTGTTAGAGGTACCTGCAGTGCTGATCACTCCAAGTTGTATAAGCTTATCTTCCCCTCTAATCAAAGAATAAAAAAAAGGACTCAACAGTGGGTTTTTCATAATCTTTCCCTACAGCCTCTCTCATGGCATAAAAGGTAGATACAAACACATAATATGCACTACCTAGCTTAGAAAGAATAAGATAGATGCAACACTCTTCCTCCATTTTTATCTTACATTTTTCACATAAAATTATGAGTGTTTTAAACTTAGATAGATAGTCTCCAAGGAAAGAAAAATCACTTGGACTCAAGGTCAGTATTTTGTTTTCTAACTATTGTGCTCGAATAATATTGAGTTTACCAAACACAGATTCAATCTTGTCCTAAGCTTCTTCGGGGTCATCAATTTCTTGAAGGTGGTACCTTAAATCAGGAGAGATGGATATTATGATTAGTCCTCGTGCTTAAACACTCCTATTATCTCATTTGGTTTTCTTACCATCATTAGTGGGTTCTTTTTCTTTTCCCATGGTAATCTAGTATAGGCCTTTAATTCTTAATAAATCTTCCATATGAGATTTCCATTGGAAGTAGTTGTTGTTGGTAAGAAAGAAATCACTTGTAGAAGCCATATTAAATATGCATATAATGTGGATTTTAAAAACTGAAACTGATGATCCCGATGGAAATATATTGAAAAATTGTACGGTTTTAAAAATAATGACACTGAAAAGGGACTTCCGATGTGAGAGTTATGCCATTTAAAAAAAAGGCATAAACAGTAACGAACTGACCACGTGATAGTGTAAGTTGCTTTATGAAGTGACCCACTTTTATAAAGAGAAGTGAGAATCACTTTTACAATGAAGTTTTTTTATCACATAAAAGTTGCATGCAAAATAAATAACTCTAAAATAAAATATTAAAGCTACTTATAGTCGTTCACTTTTATACTTGAAGTGAAACACACTTTACAATTTTAGCATGACCTTTTTAAAAACAGTAACAAAAGAAAGACTTGAACTCAAGACCTCTTACTTAATACGGCAAGTTTTAACCAAATAGTCTAGAAAAACATATTGTAATGTTCATAAGTTCTGTTGTTGTTGTGGAAGATAGCCTTGGAGAGCTTGCTAAAAATAAACTATTTTCACACAAGAAAAAATATTAGCTTCTCGATGACAACAATGGTTAGATCTGAGTTAGCTTACTTGGAAGATGCACCTTTTCCTATCTATTTCTGATTTGTCGATATCACACATAGTGTGGGGCAAAGAGAATACACAGATCTAAAAGAGTAGCAACCTAGAAATAAATAATAAAAAACTAAAATAAATCCAAAATACTACTCTGCAAAAATTTAAAAAATGTGTATTCAAGATTTATACCTTTAGATATGACTGTAATGGTGGTATATTGGGAAAACTAAAACCTTTTCGAGTGAAACCAAAAATGTTCCTGAATGAAACGAGTGCTCTGAATGCAATGAAATAATCCTCTCATCCCAGAAATGTGAGGAAATTATAGAAAATGGAGATGATGCAACTCGACTTCATGATCTCGATCTACAATAACAGCGGGTCTTCAAACAGGCTCTGATACCATGTTCGACAACATGGATATTCCAATAGAGGATGGACACCTTCAATAACCACTCACATAAACAGATCAAAGATCAATGCACCAATGTTTTCACGTGCTAAAACCCCTACGGGGAAACATCCACAACCCTAGCCAATGCGGCCACCTGGAGTTGTTTATTAATGCAAAAGAAAAAGATTACAGAGAGATTTTACAATAGAGTTTCTCACAATCGATCATCGGAAAATGACTCTCCATGCTCCTTAAATAGAGATCATGGACCAATTAGGTGTTAAGCTACAGATCAATGGCCGTTAAGATCGAGGAGACTATGAACCGTTAGATCACTCTATGTCGGGAACATATCGTGACCATTGGATTTCCTAACTACAAAGGCATACTAATTCATACTAAATAAAAACACTTTTACCTAACGACATATTAGAAAAAGTAGATCTTAACTAACTCCTAAGTGTCTAAATATCCTAACATTTACAAGTTTTACCTTCATATTAAAACCTAGCTGGACAGATTACTTTTCCTTTTGACTATTACAAATTAAGTACAAAATGTTATATTTATATAATTTCTACAATTGTGTTTTAATCAGTTCCCTCTTTAGGAACAAATGAGTGAGGCTTCTATTGTTATTATCCCAAACCTCTTAATTCCATCCCATACTCAAGGAGTAAAGTTTTCTTCCCCATCCATTAAGTAATCTCTAATGAGATTAACATTAATCATGGTGCAACCTTTTTCATATAACAAATGACATTTAAGGGGTTAGCTGGAAGATAGGAGGTCTCATTACGAGACGACCTATCATGATCATGGGTATTTACAGTATGACATTACCATCATCTAGTCACCACGCTAGGGTAATGACTCTCGATTACATGACTAAGGGAAAGGAGGTCTCATCACGAGCCGACCTTTTCATTTCTGTAGATATTTTTGAATGACGATGTCACTCTCTGATTACCAAGTCAGGATAGTGGCTTCCAACTCATTCTTTATAAACGTAAAGAAAGTAAGTTATAACAAAAGGTTTATAAGCTATGCATCCTTAACTAGTGGATGGGATAAAAGAAGCTAAATGGGTTAAAAGCTATCCCTAACGAGGCTATGGATGCCTACTAGATGCAGTGGCTATGCCTATGGTATTAGAGCTAAACTATAAGATAAAATCTTCTAGTCATCACGATAAGATTTGGAAATCCGTTCAAGAACAAACAAATGATTTTGAGGGACTTGTTTTAGCCAAACCGTGAAGAATCTGAAGAAACGGTTGAAAACCCATCTCTAGAATGGACCCATTTAGATTACATGCGAGAATATTCCCAAACAAATGCATGATTTTAGAGATATTTGTTTCTCTTTACGAGACAAATTTTAGGTGGTGGAAATTATTAGTGATGCCCATACTATTCATCCATTATATAAATATATGAGAAAGTTCAGAGCTAGTGGGGATCCAAGAAATTTAGAGGAGAATTTTGATCCTTTCTTTTTTATATATTATTTATTTTGTAACTTTTTCTTTTCAAATGGAGTAATGAATGGATGGAATTTTGGGATAATGGATGAGTATTTTCAAAGAAGAATATGAAATTTCATATTGCTTAATGGTTTTTGTCTTGTGAGTAAAATGGTTTTATTTTCATTATAATATCTTCATATTCTTTGAGTAATTGATTATGCATTGATTTAACTTAGCTTTAGTATGTTTTATCAATACATGGTTAATTACTATCATCTTTGTATTATTTTTTTCAACCTTTAAGTGTCTATTATCCCAAAATTTCTTCCCGGACCATATGATGAACATATTTTGTTGAAACTATATGAGAAATCAATTTACTCTTTGGATTTCGTCCTGTGTAGACTGTGCAATGGTTTTCCATTGTCTTCTCATGTAATTTCTTGATGTGAAATGTTATATGTATAGAATTGGCTTTAGTCACTTCTTCGCATAATATTTTATATCATGCTTTTCTTTATGTTGTTCATTATCTTTTGGTTTAGTTTATATCTGTAATTGATCATCTATTTCAGTATTTTGAATTTATGTATGATGCTAAATAGTTGATAACACAATTACTCAGGGTTGAGATTTCTCTCATTCTTAGTTATTGAATATCTCAAAGTTACAAGATATATGATTATTTATCTTTTTGTTGTCATAAACTCGCTCCAGAATTCACAACACTTCATTGAATTTCTTCTGGAAGTATTATACTTGTTTGTGTCATAGGTTTTCACTTGACACACAACAAGAGGAGCTCACAGAAACATAGAGAGATGATTTTAGTTTATTAATCTTGATCAGCTACAGGTTAGTATGTGTGTAATTTAATTAAATTATTGATTAATGAAACATTGATTTCATTAATTAGCTTTGATTGTTTATGTGTCATTGTTTCAATCGTATTCTCTTAGTATTTATTAGTTTGATATCTTCAAACATTACAAATATTTTTGTTCTTCATTTAAATTTTTAAAATGCTATTACAAACATCTATTTTCGCAAGAGTTCAAGAAAATATTGTAAATTGTATATAGATTGTTTATAATCATTTGTACATTCATATTTGTAATTAGCATATCAACTGTTAGAATCATAGCTTTGGATTAGTTTATTTATTTTACTATTTTTAGGAATGTATTTATCTAACAGAGCCATTAAACCTGTCGGGTCAATTCATTCCCAATGGCTTGGGTTATTTAGACAACCCCGGTCAAGATATGACCTTCTAGTTGATGGTGTGTCACTTACACTCGTCAAAAAAATGGTGCTAGAAGGAGGGCCGAGGAAATTTTAATGATTAACTGTTTTACCCCTCAACCTGTCATAATTCCATATTTATAAATTCTTCTTTTGTGTCATCTTCAAATGCACTCGAGGGCACGCTAGACTCACAAGTTTCCCTTGCAGGAGTCTTTGTTTAAAATTTATTTAATTTCTCATGGCTCCCCAAATCACTGTGTTGGAACATGCTTTCCACTTCTCATTACTTGATATTTCCAAGAAGATAGTCTCTCTCTCTTGTCCAAACTCACCTTTGATGGTGGGGGGAATGTATCTGCAAAAGACCATCTTAAAAAGTTTTGGTGTAAATGCATCAAGCATAATATTTTCGATTAAAATGTTTTATGCAGATTGTTCGCTTTTACTTTCAGGGGTCGGATTAAAAATTGGTTTCAGTATTTTCCAACATATCATATTATTGATTGGTTTCAATTTGTAGCGGAACTTTTAGATTATTTTGAAATCTATGATTACAATCAAGTATGTGAATAATTTCAAGATCTGCTAATCAATGATGATTCATCCCCAGAAGGATTTTCAACAAGAATCCATCATGTTCTCTGTAAATTTAATCTTGATGAGATGTCATTTGTACTAAATCTACTCTCTGATTCTTTTGCCCCTTTCATCGAGTCATATTCAATCGTGAATGATGAATCGGTTACAAATCCTGACACTCAATTGCAAGATGAATTTTGTTTTCAAGATGAGAGGAATCCATCAGAAAACTTTGAACAATCAAGGGAGGTAGAATCTATTGAAAATGTTTTCACTGGCAATCAAATTGTTTTTTCCTCTGAACCCTTGCATCTTCAATCCTCAATTATTGTGGAAGGAGATTTTATTGTGGGTGTAGGTATATGTCCATATTTTTCTAACTCTTTCTCTAATCAGTACTTAGATTCAATTATTGAAGAACACTTAGGTGATGAAAATGATCTTAAGCATTCTAACATTCCAATGAAACATATTAGAGATGTAGAT
>JZKD02S1740809.1:104573-116006 GCA_000966675.3 Picea glauca | reverse complement strand
TTATTCTAGAATCTCCTAGAAGAAGTTGACCAATCAAAGTGGTTAGCCATGGGTCAAAGTGGTTAGTCATGGGTTAAGTGGTTGAAATAAGAAAACAATTAAAAATAAATTATTTGCAACTAGAAGTGGAGATTTTAATATTTGTGGATAAAGTCGTTGTAAGTGGAAAAGTGGTTAGAAGTGGGTGAGCCCCAAAAGAAGGAAGTTGGTTGAAGTTGGTTAGATGACAACCCATAGAGGAAGGTACTTGGAGAAGTACAAATAAGAGAGAAAGGGTCTCTTATGAGGAGGATATTTGAGCATATTGAATATCCATTTTTGAAAGGTTATTTGGGTAGGTATTATTGATAGAGAAAATTTGTGGCTGAAAAATCAAGGTAGAAAAAGTGCAGTAGAAAAATCACGACAGAAAAAGCATGGAAGAAAAATTGCAAAAGAAGAATCGCAACAGGAGAACCATGACAGAAAATTCATGACAGAAAAATCACGATAGAAAAATCACGTCAGTATAACCGTGACAGTAGAAACACGACATCGAAATCACGATAGAAAAATAACAACAACAGAATCACGACAGGAAAACCGTGACAACATATTTGGCAGCTGCAGAAAGTTGGAAGTTCGGTAACCACATCATATTTTCATATAGGAATTGTTACAATTGTTGCATGGTATGGTATAGTTCTTGATGATTTATACAAGATTAAAGTTATGGTTTTGGAACATGGTCTTTTGTAAGGGTTTATGGTATTTGGTTTATGGATAGTGTTATAACCCAAAATGCCACTATCATGCATTTTTCACATTGGCCTATTCATTGACATCTTTTCCAAACACTTTTTTTGAGATTCCTCTTTAAAAAAGAACTTTTGGCATGGTGTACATGCCCTTCTAAATATTCATCACATGTACATATGCTAGTTTCATGCCTAATAGCCCGCGTATACTCTAAAAAATTGCAAAAATTAAAAAGTTTTGCGCTTTCGGGCGAAGTTTATAGGATATGTCAAGTTTCCTAACCATATTAACTCGTATAGAATTTTGAAAATCAGTTAACCATATTGTCTCCATATAAAAGGGGCCCTAGAGGGGTCATCTGGATATATGAAATAAGAGGCAAGAGAACTTTTCGAAATTTTCTCCCTTGTATTCCAAGCCTTTTGCATTTTATTCTAAGTTTCATCCTCAACATTCCCTTCCATCCATAATCATTATACTATTCATCATTTTCCCTTATATTGGCATGTCGGTGATGAGGATAGGATATCGAGAATAGTGCACTTGGATTCAAAGTAGAGGAAGACAAGAGATATTCGTGGAGCAAAATCAGTAAGATTCAAGTTGTAACTTTGAATCTTGTTATCAATAAAAGAGAAACTTATTGTCCCAAATATTTATGTCTTTATGTTTATGTTTATGAATGTTTTTCATGAATATCTAATCTTTTAGATGATCTTGGTAGTTATGCATATGCTATCATAATTTGTTCTATAATTGTTTTTTAGGCCAGCTTTGGGAGGTGGCCTGCAATCTTGGAATGAATGACAACATGAAGGGATATACAAAAGATGGACGGACTTAAGGTACATATTTTGATATTTCCTCTCTTTCCTTAACTATCATTAGTTGTTTTTTGGATTTGGGGTAGAATACAAGAATTTCTATCTTTTAATGTGTCAAGGCTATGCCTAGTCGCTAGACCTAGATTATGGATATTTTTCCCCATAGCAGAATTGGCAACTCCACTGGGGAAAAATCCTATGGGGAACAATTCTTCTATGGGGAAAAATACCCCTAATATAGGTCTAGCAACTAGGAAGATCCTTGACACCTTAAAAGATATAAATTCTTGTATTCTACCCCAAATCCAAAAAAAAACTAGTGATAGTTAAGGAAAGGGAGAAAAGATTGAAATATGTACCTTAAGTCCTTTTGGATGTTGTATATCCCTTCATGTTTTCATTCATTCCAAGATTGTAGGTCTCCTCCCAAAGTTGGCTTGAATAAAATTTATAGAACAAACTATGACAACATATGCATAACTATAAATATCATCTAAAAGTTTAGATATTCATGAAAAACATTCATAAACACAAACATAAAGACATACAGATCTGGGACAAGAAGTTTTTGTTTTATTGATAACAAGATTGGAAGTTACAACTTGAATCTTTTCGACAACGCTCCACGAACCTCACCTGGGTTCCTCTACTTTGACTCCAAGTGCATTATTCCCGATGTGTTATTCTCACCACCAACATGCCAATATAAGGGAAAATGATGGATGGTATAAGGAGGATGGATGGAAGGGAATGCTGAGGATGAAACTCAAAGAAGAATACAAAAGTCTTGGAATACAAGGGAGAAAATTTGGTAGAGTTATCTTGCCTCTTATTTCATATATCCAAATGAGACCCCTAGGGTCCATTTTATATGGAGACAATATGGTTAATTCATTTTTAGGAATCCTACAAGAGGTAAGATGGGTAGGAAACCTAACATAGCTCGTAGACTACGCCCAAAAGCATGAAACTTTTTTATTTTTGCAATTTCTTTTTCATGTTTTTAATGAGCTTGAAAAAGAATAAAATAATGCTACGTTACAAATGAGGAAAGAGTGTCGCAGGAAAAAAACTACTTCTAAGAGCATGGAACATATTGATGCACAATGCAAGGAGACATGTGAAGGATAAGGACACTCAGGCAGATTCCTCCATGGGTCAGGGTGTCAGAACACAAGGGAAAAAATAGTGCAAGGCTTGCAGTACGTACAAAATGCTCTAAAAGTTTAGCAATAGTAGAATGGAGGGGACATTAGGCCAAAGATGCAAGAGTGAGACATGCAATGCAATTTACAGATTGACACAATGATCTTTCTTCAATGTAAACTTTTATGAGCCTAGAGAAGGTAAGATCTATTGGATTTACTTCACACACACACCTAAGATTTATTTTTCTTACGGTTATTCCTTATTTATTAGTCATAATTAGTCATTATCTAGTCTCCTATATTTTAGGGAAGAATATTCCATTTGGAGAATATTCTCTTTCAGTTGACACTTCAGTTTGACTAGTTGAGTTGAGTTTAGATGTTGCATTGGTTTTGTCACCATGCAACATTGGGATCATCACCAACTCACTACTCTTTGTTCAGTCAATTAACTGAACACTAGTTGACTAGTTAACTCAGCTAGGTGGCAATTCACTCCCGTAACTATCTGAGAGACTAGACTAGGTGGAAATTTACTCTTGTAAATGTTGGTGTGTTTCCATATCAATATATACCACCACTATGGATCATTAGTTACTCATGTATCCTATATCTATTGTAAATTATTCACTCTTTGAGTGTGGAATACGGTTAATGAGAATTCTTCCATTCTTTCTATATTGCTTCTTCTTTTTCAATTTCTCTCTACAAATGTGTGTAGTATTTTCTAGCTAGATCTATTATGTGCAGGTTCAACACATTCACATGGTATCAGAGCCGACGGACTGCTGAGAAAAATCTACACCAAATTATTTTCGCAGGTACTAAAGATTGAAGACAACAAAAAGATGGATTATTCACCGAAAATACTTCTCATGCCTCATAACTATTTGGAATGGAAGCAACAAATTTTGCTTCTGCTAAGATGCAAAATATTATACCAAATTACTATGGCAATGGAAGTAGAGCTTGATTCTGCTGCTGAGAAAAATGACTTTCTCAATAGACAAGATATGGCCATAGGATGTATCGACATGTCTGTTTCTCCCGAACTTTTCCATCAAGTATATGAAGAATCACAAGAATCAACTCCAAATAAATTATGGACTAGATTGGAGATTCTATTTGGGAATAAACAATATTGTGAAGATTTCATGAAGGAGGTTGAACAGGTAGAGCCAGAAGAGAAGCCATCAGAAGATCAAGCCTCTTATTATGAAGAGTCTTCTACAAACATATTTGCAGAAATTTGTATTCCATTAATTGAAGATGATGTCTACTCCATTTTAGATTTTTTTTCTGAAATTCATGTGGAAGATATATGGCATGCATCCTAGGAGTCACATGTAGACAATTTTTCATGCACCATGCATGCATCTCAAGAGTCAAAAAGGGAGCCACACACATCAGGCGTCATTCTGATATTTTATGAGAAACATTTGCAGAAACAAATTGGAAATTTGAATTCCTCTCGGGAAAATATCCAATTTTAAAAAACAAATCGTCCGAAACGGAGTCCGGAAAGTGAAGTTATGATCATTTCAAAATCAACACAATTTCAACTTTTTTTTGGAAACGGTTGCACAGTTTTCAAAGTTTTATCCAAAATGTTTTGGATATTGTTCATTACAAGAAGAGAAAGTTGATATGTGTGGAAATATCAATGATTCATCTACTTCATCAAATCCGTGAAGACATCTACATCTTTAACAAAAGCTTCAATGAGCACAAAATTGCACAGTTGTGAGGTCTTCTTGGAGTGAAGGAAAATGTTGCTTAGCAACTATTTTTTGTTCCTTCTCATTTTATTTTTTTATGCATTGTAATTTGGAGGGGGGTTTTCCCATGAGGTTTTCCCTCTTTCCTCGTTTATTTCAGTGTATCTTTTATATTTGGGTACCTAACATGGCCTTGTAGCCGGGACCCATTCTTTATTTTCACCATAGTGATTTTCAGGGGGTTTGTTGGAGTTACTTCACACACACCTAGGATTTATTTTTCCTAAGGTTATTCCTTGTTTATTAGTCATAATTAGTCATTATCCAGTCTCCTNTGAAGTTGGAGAACCCTCATGTGTTGTCTAGAAGTCCCTAGAAGGTCAAAGAAGTCAAATTATTCTAGAATCTCCTAGAAGAAGTTGACCAATCAAAGTGGTTAGCCATGGGTCAAAGTGGTTAGTCATGGGTTAAGTGGTTGAAATAAGAAAACAATTAAAAATAAATTATTTGCAACTAGAAGTGGAGATTTTAATATTTGTGGATAAAGTCGTTGTAAGTGGAAAAGTGGTTAGAAGTGGGTGAGCCCCAAAAGAAGGAAGTTGGTTGAAGTTGGTTAGATGACAACCCATAGAGGAAGGTACTTGGAGAAGTACAAATAAGAGAGAAAGGGTCTCTTATGAGGAGGATATTTGAGCATATTGAATATCCATTTTTGAAAGGTTATTTGGGTAGGTATTATTGATAGAGAAAATTTGTGGCTGAAAAATCAAGGTAGAAAAAGTGCAGTAGAAAAATCACGACAGAAAAAGCATGGAAGAAAAATTGCAAAAGAAGAATCGCAACAGGAGAACCATGACAGAAAATTCATGACAGAAAAATCACGATAGAAAAATCACGTCAGTATAACCGTGACAGTAGAAACACGACATCGAAATCACGATAGAAAAATAACAACAACAGAATCACGACAGGAAAACCGTGACAACATATTTGGCAGCTGCAGAAAGTTGGAAGTTCGGTAACCACATCATATTTTCATATAGGAATTGTTACAATTGTTGCATGGTATGGTATAGTTCTTGATGATTTATACAAGATTAAAGTTATGGTTTTGGAACATGGTCTTTTGTAAGGGTTTATGGTATTTGGTTTATGGATAGTGTTATAACCCAAAATGCCACTATCATGCATTTTTCACATTGGCCTATTCATTGACATCTTTTCCAAACACTTTTTTTGAGATTCCTCTTTAAAAAAGAACTTTTGGCATGGTGTACATGCCCTTCTAAATATTCATCACATGTACATATGCTAGTTTCATGCCTAATAGCCCGCGTATACTCTAAAAAATTGCAAAAATTAAAAAGTTTTGCGCTTTCGGGCGAAGTTTATAGGATATGTCAAGTTTCCTAACCATATTAACTCGTATAGAATTTTGAAAATCAGTTAACCATATTGTCTCCATATAAAAGGGGCCCTAGAGGGGTCATCTGGATATATGAAATAAGAGGCAAGAGAACTTTTCGAAATTTTCTCCCTTGTATTCCAAGCCTTTTGCATTTTATTCTAAGTTTCATCCTCAACATTCCCTTCCATCCATAATCATTATACTATTCATCATTTTCCCTTATATTGGCATGTCGGTGATGAGGATAGGATATCGAGAATAGTGCACTTGGATTCAAAGTAGAGGAAGACAAGAGATATTCGTGGAGCAAAATCAGTAAGATTCAAGTTGTAACTTTGAATCTTGTTATCAATAAAAGAGAAACTTATTGTCCCAAATATTTATGTCTTTATGTTTATGTTTATGAATGTTTTTCATGAATATCTAATCTTTTAGATGATCTTGGTAGTTATGCATATGCTATCATAATTTGTTCTATAATTGTTTTTTAGGCCAGCTTTGGGAGGTGGCCTGCAATCTTGGAATGAATGACAACATGAAGGGATATACAAAAGATGGACGGACTTAAGGTACATATTTTGATATTTCCTCTCTTTCCTTAACTATCATTAGTTGTTTTTTGGATTTGGGGTAGAATACAAGAATTTCTATCTTTTAATGTGTCAAGGCTATGCCTAGTCGCTAGACCTAGATTATGGATATTTTTCCCCATAGCAGAATTGGCAACTCCACTGGGGAAAAATCCTATGGGGAACAATTCTTCTATGGGGAAAAATACCCCTAATATAGGTCTAGCAACTAGGAAGATCCTTGACACCTTAAAAGATATAAATTCTTGTATTCTACCCCAAATCCAAAAAAAAACTAGTGATAGTTAAGGAAAGGGAGAAAAGATTGAAATATGTACCTTAAGTCCTTTTGGATGTTGTATATCCCTTCATGTTTTCATTCATTCCAAGATTGTAGGTCTCCTCCCAAAGTTGGCTTGAATAAAATTTATAGAACAAACTATGACAACATATGCATAACTATAAATATCATCTAAAAGTTTAGATATTCATGAAAAACATTCATAAACACAAACATAAAGACATACAGATCTGGGACAAGAAGTTTTTGTTTTATTGATAACAAGATTGGAAGTTACAACTTGAATCTTTTCGACAACGCTCCACGAACCTCACCTGGGTTCCTCTACTTTGACTCCAAGTGCATTATTCCCGATGTGTTATTCTCACCACCAACATGCCAATATAAGGGAAAATGATGGATGGTATAAGGAGGATGGATGGAAGGGAATGCTGAGGATGAAACTCAAAGAAGAATACAAAAGTCTTGGAATACAAGGGAGAAAATTTGGTAGAGTTATCTTGCCTCTTATTTCATATATCCAAATGAGACCCCTAGGGTCCATTTTATATGGAGACAATATGGTTAATTCATTTTTAGGAATCCTACAAGAGGTAAGATGGGTAGGAAACCTAACATAGCTCGTAGACTACGCCCAAAAGCATGAAACTTTTTTATTTTTGCAATTTCTTTTTCATGTTTTTAATGAGCTTGAAAAAGAATAAAATAATGCTACGTTACAAATGAGGAAAGAGTGTCGCAGGAAAAAAACTACTTCTAAGAGCATGGAACATATTGATGCACAATGCAAGGAGACATGTGAAGGATAAGGACACTCAGGCAGATTCCTCCATGGGTCAGGGTGTCAGAACACAAGGGAAAAAATAGTGCAAGGCTTGTAGTACCTACAAAATGCTCTAAAAGTTTAGCAACATTAGAATGGAGGGGACATTAGGCCAAAGATGCAAGAGTGAGACATGCAATGCAATTTACAGATTGACACAATGATATTTCTTAAATGTAAACTTTTATGAGCCTAGAGAAGGTAAGATCTGTTGGATTTACTTCACACACACACCTAAGATTTATTTTTCTTAAGGTTATTCCTTATTTATTAGTCATAATTAGTCATTATCTAGTCTCCTATATTTTAGGGAAGAATATTCCATTTGGCGAATATTCTCTTTCAGTTGACACTTCAGTTTGACTAGTTGAGTTGAGTTTAGATGTTGCATTGGTTTTGTCACCATGCAACATTGGGATCATCACCAACTCACTACTCTTTGTTCAGTCAGTTAACTGAAGACTAGTTGACTAGTTAACTCAGCTAGGTGGTAGTTCACTCCCGTAACTATCTGAGAGACTAGACTAGGTGGAAGTTTACTCTTGTAAATGTTGGTGTGTTTCCATATCAATATATACCACCACTATGGCTCATTAGTTACTCATGTATCCTATATCTATTGTAAATTATTCACTCTTTGAGTGTGGAATACGGTTAATGAGAATTCTTCCATTCTTTCTATCTTGCTTCTTCTTTTTCAATTTCTCTCTACAAATGTGTGTAGTATTTTCTAGCTAGATCTATTTTGTGCAGGTTCAACACATTCACATGGTATCAGAGCCGACGGACTACTGAGAAAAATCTACACCAAATTATTTTCGCAGGTACTAAAGATTGAAGACAACAAAAAGATGGATTATTCACCGAAGATACTTATCATGCCTCATAACTATTTGGAATGGAAGCCACAAATTTTTCTTCTGCTAAGATGCAAAACTTATACCAAATTACTATGGAAATGGAAGTAGAGCTTGATTCTGCTGCTGAGAAAAATGACTTTCTCAATAGACAAGATATGGCCATAGGATGTATCAACATGTTTGTTTCTCCCAAACTTTTCCATCAAGTATATGAAGAATCACAAGAATCAACTCCAAATGAATTATGGACTAGATTGGAGATTCTATTTGGGAATAAACAATATTGTGAAGATTTCATGAAGGAGGTTGAACAGATAGAGCTAGAAGAGAAGCCATCAGAAGATCAAGCCTCTTATTATGAAGAGTCTTCTACAAAAGTATTTGCAGAAATTTGTATTCCATTAATTGAAGATGATGTCTACTCCATTTTATATTTTTTTTCTAAAATTCATGTGGAAGATATATGGCATGCATCTTAGGAGTCACATGTAGACAATTTTTCATGCACCATGCATGCATCTCAAGAGTCAAAAAGGGAGCCACACACATCAGATGTCATTCTGATATTTTATGAGAAAAATTTGCAGAAACAAATTGGATATTTGAATTCCTCTCGGGAAAATATCCAATTTCAAAAAACAAATCATCCGAAATGGAGTCCGGAAAGTGAAGTTATGATCATTTCAAAATAAACACAATTTCAACATTTTTTGGGAAACGGTTGCACAGTTTTCAAAGTTTTATCCAAAATGTTTTGGATATTGTTCATTACAAGAAGAGAAAGTTGATATGTGTGGAAATATCAATGATTCATCTACTTCATCAAATATGTGTGGAAATATCAATGAAGACATCTACATCTTTAACAAAAGCTTCAATGAGCACAAAATTGCACAGTTGTGAGGTCTTCTTGGAGTGAAGGAAAAGGTTGCTTAGCAATTGTTTTTTGTTCCTTCTCATTTTATTTTTTTATGCATTGTAATTTGAAGGGGGGTTTTCCCATGAGGTTTTCCCTCTTTCCTCATTTATTTCAGTGTATCTTTTATATTTGGGTACCTAACATGGCCTTGTAGCTGGGACCCATTCTTTATTTTCACCATAGTGATTTTCAGGGGGTTTATTGGAGTTACTTCACACACACCTAGGATTTATTTTTCCTAAGGTTATTCCTTGTTTATTAGTCATAATTAGTCATTATCCAGTCTCCTATATTTTAGGGGAGAATATTCCACNGTTGACACTTCAGTTTGACTAGTTGAGTTGAGTTTAGATGTTGCATTGGTTTTGTCACCATGAAACATTGGGATAATCACCAACTCACTACTCTTTGTTCAGTCAGTTAACTGAATACTAGTTGACTAGTTAACTCAGCTATGTGACATTTCACTCCCATAACTTCCTGAGAGACTACACTAGGTGGTAGTTTACTCTTGTAACGGTTGGTGTGTGTCCAGATCAATCTAGACCACCACTATGGCTCATTAGTTACTCATGTATCCTATATCTATTGTAAAGTATTCACTCTTTGAGTGTGGAATATGGCCAATGAGAATTCTTCCATTCTTTCTATCTTGCTTCTTCTTTCTTAACTTTTCTCTATAAATGTGTGTAGTATTTTCTAGCTAGATCTATTATGTGCAGGTTCAACACATTTACAAGATCGATGTTTTTTCACTTTTAGAGAGTCTAAAAAACCAGTAAAATAAGACTCCAAAGTGATCTTTTTCATAAGTTTAGTATCCAGGGCTCGAAAAAGAATAAAATCATACCAAGGAGAACTCTTATGGTCATTGGGGCCAAAGTATTCATTTTTTCATACATAGCCCAGTCGGTCCAAAAGAGGGTTAAACTTATATCGAAAGGACATCTCTTCAAAACTGTTTTAATGAGTGTGACAAAGACTAGATCAATCGACTATCTTTTCAATTTTAAGGAGTTTGAAAAGAGCTTAACTATGGACTCCCTCATCCTTTTTCGTAATTTAGTCCCCTAATCCCAAAAAATTAAAAAAAAACATAACTTAGGAGACCTCTCCTGATGAGACATGTCTCCCAAGGCGTACCTTTTTCCTGGGTAATCTATTGGCCAGAAAAAGGGTTAAGATTATGACAAATAAATGTTCCTTCTGTACCAATTAACGAGTGTGAAACAAAAAAGTTCACTCAACAATCTTTTCTTGTTTAGGGAGTCTGAAAAAGGATTGAAGAAGACTCCAAGGGTTTTCCTTTTTTCACAAATAATATCCAAGGCCCAAAAACAAGATAATCCAAAACCAAGGAGAATGGAATTTTTTCGTAACTTTAGTTCCTCGGGCTCGAAAAAGGGCTAAACTTATACCTGAGAAAAATCTCTCAGCGAACCATAGCTCCTCGGGAATACCTTTTTCATCAATTACCCATTTATACCAAAAGGGGTAAACTATCACTGGACAGATGTTCCTTCAAATTTCAGTTTGATGAGCGTGAAGGGAAACAAAATCACTCGGCAATATTTTCAATTTTAGGGAGTCTGAAAAGAGTGTAAAGGAGACTTCAAGGGGGCTCCTTTTCATATGTAATCTAAGCGAGGATGAAAAGGATAAATAATATCTTTCTATATGTCACTTTCATAGTTTAAATGAGCTTGAAAGAAGACAAACCATGCTCTAGGGGAGCTACATGGTTTGAGGTCAGAAAAAACGATGAAGAAAAAAAGATGAGGCTTCAACACAAAGTCATGGCGGGACTAAAAGGAATTGCATGCCTATGAAGTAATTCTACATGGGAACCAAATGGAAAACAAGGCTCTAGATAGGATTCCCATGGAAGGAAGGCTATACTACATAAAGTATGACATACTTATCAACAGGGTGTTGGATCATGTTGTCATTGATGCTAATGGTTTGATTGATTGATGTCAAGTGATTGATTGATGTCAAGTGATTGATTGATTTCAAAGGATTGATTGATTGATGATTTATGTAATATAATATGTATTGTCCTTGATGAGAATGCATAGATGAAGATGGATCAATGAATTGTCATTGATAGATGATGAAGATGGAT
>JZKD02S1740809.1:75732-104563 GCA_000966675.3 Picea glauca | reverse complement strand
TTCTGACATACCACCACCACCTCATGATGTCACATCTCAATATCCATCTCCACCTATCTTATCCATCCACCCATTACAGGTCATGTCTCCCTCTTTTATCCCCCCAATCATCATCCTCCACATCATCTGGGTACACACATCATACGTCCTTCTCCTACCTCCTCACATTCCTAAGGATCTGTTGGAAATTTATTATAGGTTACATATCCGTTAGCTTTCTGACCTATACCCCATGCCCAATGGATACTCGTTCACTCAAAAGTAACCCCTGTCTTGCCATTTGCACACTGTTCACTCTCTCCACACACCAGACAATTTCCCACACCTAACCGATCCAACCATCTACCCAACCATAACCATTATTCACTAACATTTTTGTTTTAGTTGCAGGTACCATTGGAAGCGATGGTGCCAAAGTATTAAATAGCATAGGTCGAGGAGAATCCATTCCTCCCCCCTCCCGTCCATCTTGACCAGATTCCATTAACAGAAAAATATTATTTGATCTCAGAGACCAGGTGCAAATTCGATTTCAAAGAATTACAGTCATGGTTTAAAGACACATTCCTATATAAAAGCAATGAGTTTGGGCTCTGGGAGTCAAATTCCCCCCTGTATCTCTTTCCCCAAGTCCATCATTTCCCTGAATTCGATGTCAAGTGTCAAGCTCATTACCTCCCCAACTAGAGAGCCATAATTTCTTCGTTCGGAGAAAATCCTTTCTTTATCACACCAGAGGCCATTGATCAGATGATGCAGATATCTAGAGTTGAATCCTCCCCCCCTTTCAACTTTATTTTCCTAAAAGAGCCCAGATCTTTGAGCTTTTCCTCCCATAAGATGCTCAACTCCCCAAGAAAAATCCCTCGTATCATTCCTCCCTATTCTCAGAAAAGGGAAACCAAGTGATTTCATCACTTTGTTGTCTACTTGGCTATTTTTCAGATGAATGGGTAGATGAACCTGTATTGGGGTTCCTATCTATTTTCTCCGCTGAGGAAAATGCCACCATCTATTTTGACTAAAGCACTTTCCTGGCAGAGAACATTCACGATCATCTTTCTAAATTCTCCACAGAGGGCATGTTCTGGTATTCTTCAATACTGGCCTACATGTTCATGGTTTAGCAAGAAGATAAATTTTCCTTCCTTATGCAGAAAATGGACCAGGACGAAAAACCGCAGGCAGTAACCCTGTGGACTTCACTTCTTAGAAGAAACTCCACTAAGTTCAGTTTTAAACAATTTATTGAGATGTTTTATCATCTGGTGGTGAGCATGTTCAGTGGGAGACCAGAGCCAAGGATAAATGAAGAGATCCATATAATCTTACACATCTCAGATCTCTCAAAGATGAGAGTCTGGTTCCTATATCAAGACCACACAAAGATCAGAGTGTATGGATGTGAGTTAGCTCTATACAAATTGCCCAAATATTTTTCTGTGCGGATATTTTCACTGGAGTATATTTGCCAGATGATAAATTCAAATGATATTCACTTTGTATCTCTGAAGAAAAATAAATAGCTAAGGATCAAGGGGAAGATAAGACCTTTTATCTGCAATAGTCGAGCCGCTGGAGAAGAGGCAGAAAAGATATTAAAGGAAATGAAATTCGGCACCAGTTTCATTTGGCAATATGATCCAAGTGGAATCATCGGAGAAATGAGAGATAAAAACAAAAGTGCACAATATGCTCACACACTCAAACTGGAAATTGAGAATTATGTAAATCAGACTCAGTGGGAAGAGAACACCTTGGAAGACATTGAACAACAGTCTTCCTTAATCATGACTTCACAGACTACCACTCCACTAGTGCCAAAGTAAAAAAGACCAAGCAAAGATACCTCTCTTTCGGTCATTGAAGTATCAACGAAAGATTTTCATTTACACAGTAAAAATCCTAAGACCATTCATACTATTCCTAGGTCTGGTTAGAAATATACTCAGTATGCCGAAAGGGATAAGGGAGAAGGTACACCAATTCCTTTAATCAGTTTTCAGACAACGTCTACTTATTCTTCAAAGAAGAATACTGACATAACTGTGGCCACCCAAATTCCATAGGGATCCGCAAAGCTGAACATCTTTGAAAAATATGATCTGATTAAGAAGAAAAACCAGACACTGACCAATAACACCTATGCTCAATTCTTGAAGCAAACATCCATAGCACAACATAGACTATTATCAAATTTCGACATAGAAAAAATGAAGAATGGATCTAGCATTTCTGCAGGCACAGGTACCTCAACCCAAAGAAATCACTGACTACAAAAGGTCCACCCTTATGTTTGATACCAAAAAATTTCATCCAACTGATCAGATGGATCTGCACAGACAGACTGGAGAGATGGTTTTTTCCACTTTGTCCCATGCTTCCTCTACAACTACAAAATTACAGGTAGCTCTAAACAATGTTCAGACCAAGTTGAAACTGGAAAATATATCCTCTTTTCCAAAGGATAACAGGATAAAATCCTTAGAGGAATTGGTATTCAAGATCAGGTATGATCCCTCGAATGTGAAAGGAACAAAGAAGTTGCTAAAGAAAAATAATGTTGATATAACATCTTTGAGAAAACAACTAAAATTGCCACCCACAGAGGATGCACAAGCTAAGGAGATCATTGAGACAGAAGGTGAGAAGGATGATATGATCAATTTGATCATGGAGAAGAATTCACAGTTAAGGGATATGGAAGTAGAGCTGGAAAGGTTGGTAAAGGAGAAGGAATAAACAACACTCATGGAAGTCATTCCATTGAGTGCAGTTCCCCTCACAATAGTTAGCACAACAACTATAGGAACGAGCACCACAACAAAAATCCCATCATCCACCCCACTGACAGCTCTGGAAAAAACTATGGAGCTGGCAAAGTCCATGGAAGAGATGAACTTACAAGAAACACAAATCAACAGACTGAAAAAGGAATTTGAGAGCCTTAAGGAACTCAAGCCTTCTTACCAAACCAGCTACAACATGGAGAAACAAACATCAGAAAAGATAAAACAGGAATTGTAGTAGCTGCAAAAGAAAACAGTGGCAGGAAAGACCCTTGTCGAAGCAAAGGAGAATATTTGGATGGATATCTCCAAATCCATAAATTAAATCTGGCCTGTGGTACAGATCATGTTTGAGAAAAATGAACTAGTGATAAGAAGCAGGTAGGCTATTGACAAAATAAAAGTAGAGTTGGGAGAAATTCCCACTAAAACCAATGAAATAATTAAATTCCTGAACTTAAAGACTAGAGAAGAACTGGAAGACTTGAAGATTGAAGACAAGACATAAACCATCCTCAAAGTCAAGAGGGTTGTTAACAAATGAGGACTGATGTTGCAATTGGAAGAAAAAGTCCAGAACATGGACATTAGAGTTCAAAGGTTTTTCAGCAAGATCAAGGCTTTGCAGAGAAAAGGTCTTCTTGGTTTAATGGTTCTGAATGACAAGCTGATGACCCTTCCAGACTATAAGCATAATATGGCTACAATGGCCAAGGATAGTTCCAAGTTCTCGGGGATACAAGGCAGTATAATGGGCAAAGCGTTCTTGGAGACTTTGCAGCTAGACATCAACATACAACACGAGATCAAATATATTTTCATCATCAAACCAACTTTTTCCAAGTACACAGAAGTGGATGAAATATACCGTAGACTACTCAAAGTCTCCATTTCCAGTCAGCTAAGATGGGAGATCTTTTCAATTTGATCGAGTAGGAAATGAGGTGTGTAAGCTGAGTCAGCAAACAGATAAGTCAAATTCATGTAGGTGACTCACCAACGACCTTCCCCAGATTCAACATGAAGAATTCGACACAACATCAATAGTTCCAAAATTTTTGTATCTTGCTAGCTAGTTAGTTAGATTCAAAGTCTATCACATCCTGATCATTTATGACAGGGTCATTTGTAATTTTGATTATAAATATTTCAAACTTAGAAGTACCGAGGATTGATTTTTATGCCCTAGCAAGTTGTAAGCATTGTAATTTTTATCAAGAAGATCTTTCAATAATATAAAGAGATGTTTCACAGGATTCTTGCATGTCATCTATTGGTGGAGTTTTCTATTCTCAGTTGAATGTGTATCTTTTTTAGTTATCATCTTGTTTTTCTAGTCTGATCATTTAAAAGGAGTTAAAGTTACATAATTTACCTTTGCCTACTTTGTTTCTAGATTTTAAATATCTAAGTGTTTTCTTCTTATATTGTAGTCAACAAGTTGTTAAATGCTTCTTGGTTATAATTAATCATCTCGCCTTTTTCTGCTAACCATCATTTTATTGCTAAAGAATCCATTAGTTGCATTATCTTGCCCTGTGAAAGGAATCTTTATATTTGTTCTTCGATCTCTACCTTTATAAAATAGACCCTGTATCCCAATGGATGCGTAAAACCTTTTAGTCATTTTATAAAAACAAACAACATTCGGTCCTACACTATTTAACTAGCCTAATATCTAAAATTTAAAGCAAAGTTAAATATGACAGAGAGATCCCTCTTTGAAACTGGTAGGGCTAGCTACCAATTTCGAAGTGGTTGGATAAGGTTACCTCTAGTAAATTTATTCCACCTAACAACAACCTTTGGGAATTTACAGAGTGATAACATAAATGGCAACCATACTGGGGAATTGAAAAATATTTCAATCCTACGGTTTTTTTTCCCTAGACAAAGAAAACCTTATTTCTGAACAAGTCATAAAATTTAGAGGTTGTTAAAGTTTGTATATAATTAGTTTAAGATTCTCTTATAAATAAAAACGAAATAAAAAATTATAATTCTAGCTCCCAAAAGAGATTTTGCCAGATCTCATCCAGACCCAAAGCTTGTAGTAGTAATAGACAATCCCGAAAAAGTATTCAAGAAGAAAAACACTGCAGAGGTTTCCGAGAGCCAGAGTCCACTTCTAAGGTCCCCTTCTCTCCTAGAGAAGTTAGTTTTTTTTCAAGATCTCGAGTTTGATATATATTTTCAACAAATCTTTTTCAGGACAAAATCATATATTTTTGTCAGTGAAACGATTTTGGATCAAACCGTCTTTCAGCCCAAGACCCTGAAATAATCTCTCCCAGAGCTGAAGTTGATCAATTTTTTCACCCGGAATATGACAAGCACCAAGACCTAGTTGCGAATCTTGGTCAAGCCTTAGACAAAATCCACCTTCAGCCGTCAATCAAAGTCCCTACTTTGACGATTGCTGCAATTTCTTTTAAATCTAAACTAGGTCACAACTTTTCTCCCAGACCTTCATCTTCTACAGCTTTAGCCACTACCTCCCCTGCCACACAGGTTGTTGTTCAGCCTCTTCCACCAATCATTGTAGTGAGATATGCCCCATTGGTGTTGGTTTCCCCCTTACATGACATGTGTAACACCCTGTTTCCCCCAGTCTGTAAAAATAACTATACTGGTCAAGTATTGTGACAAACTCAAAAATGTGAATGTGTGATGTGAATGGACCTTGTGAAAAAGGTCGATGAATGTGAATAATATTATGAATATATATATTGCAGGACTGCTGAGAGGGGATGTGATGAAAAAGAGACCACGATGGCTGAAGAAAGGTGGTGGAAGGCACCTGGAAAGGTGGCGTTAACTTCCATTGAAACCAATACCGTATTTGGACTTCATTGGCCTAGAGAACCAAGAGCGGCTCGTTGGCCCTGAATTAAATAACTCACCAGGTTGGTAGGTAAATGGATCCTCATGAGTAATGAGGGATGGGGGTGAACCACCCATCAGTAGCGTCCTCAAACCTGACCACTGCGAGGAAAATCGTGCCACACGCAACCCCACCGAAAGGAGAAAAGGAAGAAAGAGTGGGCAATCAAGGGGGCAGACGCAAGGGAAGGAAGAAGGAGAACTCTGGAAAAATACAGAGTGAGTGATAGTAGAGAATAAGAAGAGTAACCTTCGTTCTCAGTCACTGAAAAACCGAGACTCAGTCTTGCAACATCGTGGTCTCAACTCGTGGGTGGCTAGTGGTAAATCTGTTGGGAGTCGCTGAGCCTACAGTTGGGTGGAAATGAGCACCCCTCTCAGCAGTTGCAATCACACCTGGTGTTATTTCTGATAAGTGTTTTATATCTTGTATCTTGAATTTTATACGCTGATATGTATGCTCATAGTCTGTGCAATCCATGAATGGTTTGAGTATAAGACTGTCTGTGTGGTGTTTTGACCAGAAATGATGGTTGCATGTTCTTTTTTTTTGAAGGACCATGTATGGCTTATGTTTATATATATATATATATGATGAACTAATACAGATTTTCAAGTATGCTCTCAGGATATTTGTTCCTGTGTTTGTCCTACCTAATGGATTGGATAGATTTCCTCACGAAGGCACCCTTTCGAGACCACTTCTTTACCTTTGAGAAGACCTTTCAGTCTGGTCTTCAAAACCTGGTGTAAATTACCTGAGGATCCGAAGGAGGATGTTATAGTTTAAGCCTTAAACTCTTGCACGAGGGAGAAAGGTCCTCGTAGATCCCAACATTTCGGTATTTCGGTACCTGGAGTACCCAAGGGCGAGCCCCCTTGCACTCGCAAGTCCCGAAACCCCGACTTGTGAAATCCCGAATTATTAGTGTGGGGGTAAATTAAGAGTTTTCGGAGTTTTGGAACCCGGAGTATATAGGTGTGAGTTTTCTTGTACTCGCGAGTCTCAAAACCTCGATTTACAAAATCCTGAAATGGCAGCGTGTGGTTAAGTATCGATTGACGGACGAGATCCTATCGGAAGATCTAAGGTTAGTCTTGACCATTAGATTGGAGGAAGAAACGAGGGCATTAAATGCCTCAACCCTTTTCTTTTATCTTCGTGAGTAGCAAAGAAATCGGGACCACAGCCGTAGGATCCTGGTTGCGGAGGACCGTAGGATCAGAGACTCATCACACCTATCATGCATTTGGAGGTTCGGAGGTTGAGAGAACCTCTTCTTGACACAAGAAGTTGCGAAGTGTCGAAAGTTGGGCATGAGGGAACATGTGGCAGAACCACAAGGTGGGGCCCACGTGATTGACAGGTGGACACGCGTCACCTGGATAAGGGAGTCAATGCTCCATTGATTTCTCGCATCTCGGGGATTCACGAGATGAGAGCACGAGAGCTCGACGCTAAAACTCATGAAACAGAGAGTAGAGAGAGGTGCTAGCATTAAGCCTAGCCGGTGGTCACACATAGAGAGAGCTGACAAAGAAGGGAGCTATACCCATTTTGTGATTTTGGGTATCACAAGATTGAGAAGGAGTCGTAGAGAAATTCGACATGCGAACTCGTGAGATTGAAAATTACGACAAGTGCCTTATGGATTAGGCCTTGGTCATAGCGTTGTGGTCACACGGAGAAGGAGGAGCTTGTACCTAGTGTTGTTTGCACAGGAGAGCTTCCAAAAGGACCTATGGATCGGACGATTGTGGTTCTAGTAGGGAATCCAAAGAGTTGCTTCAGTTCATGCTGTGAATAAATGATCTTTAAAACTGGGAGGTTGCGCAGAGAATACCTAAGTGTGTATTCCCTTGTGCTCGCGAGTCCCGAAATCCCGATGGGTGAAATACCGAAATTATAGTGTGTGGGTAAGTTATGAGTTTTCATAGTTTCGAATCTTGGGAAACCCAGGTGCGAGACCTCCTGTCATCGCATCCCCCAAACTCTCAACTTGCGAAACCCCAAAGTATGAAACTCTGAAAAGGAGTATAGGGTCACTAGAATTAATGTTTCGGTGTTTTGGCACTTGGGACATATAGAAGCAAATGTCTTGTCCTCGCATATCGCAAAATCTTGATAGGAGAAGTCCCGAAGTGGGTTAGCACACGTGGTTTTGGCGTTTCGGCTTTTCGGTGCCTGGGACTCCCAAAGATCAGTTTTCCTCATATTCGCTAGCTGCGAAATTGCAATGGATGAAACCCTGAAATGAACAAAGGAATACTTGCATCGCGATTTATCGTATCGCAAAAGTCGATGAGTACCCTCCGATAAGGTTTATGGCCATAACTATCGATTATATGAGTGCGGATAAGGGATGGTAGGGTCTATATCAGGCCCTGTAGGGATTCGGGGAACTACGTTCCTCCGAGAAAAAGAAGAAAAAGGCTGATTTTTTTTGAAATTTTGTAGTGGGTGTGTTACAAATTGGTATCAAAGCATGGTTACAACACTTGGCCTACTTGGGCTCATGAATGAGTTGCACAGAAGCTCCGTTCGAAACACTCCTAAAAGGAGTGACCCCCTGTCTTAACCTTCCTAATCAAAAGATGAAGTTAAGAATGAAAAGAAAAACCCCTATTGTGTGTGTACATATGAAAATATGAATTATGTACTGGTTATAAACAAATATAAATATTGACTAACAACCAATGTTTTTCCGTTTTTGCAAAAAAAATGGAAGATCAACCGCGGGAAATTATCAACGCATAGTATGGTGAATCACCATGAAGTGGGAGAGGGCTCCCACAATAGAGACGAAGAGTCTGACGAAAGGAGGGCAGTAGGGACCCCTCTAGATCTAGCCGAGACTGTGAGGAGCCTCATTGTCGAATTACAAAGCTGTAAGGCTAACAATGAAAGGATGATGAAAGAACAAGAAAAGAAAATAGAAATTAACGCAGTTTTACTGCAGAGTTTATCCGATCTACAAAGAGATATGCAGCATGAACCTGAAACTCATAAACATGGTCATATCAGTGGCCACACTGAGAGGAGCACCTCGAAAAAGGTCCACCCTAGAGGTAAAGGAAAAGCGTTGGATGATTCCCCTGAGCAAGAAGCTAGCGATTTAGAGGGCTCTTCTAGCAGCAGAACCAGTTCCTATTCCCAAAGGAAACAGAAGAAGAAAAAGTCTTCCAAAGGTCGTAAATTCGAAGAATTTAGAAAATCCAAACCACCCTCCTTCGATGGTGAAATAAAGAAGGGAGAGGAAGCAGAGGCCTGGCTTCTTGGACTAAAGAATTATTTCAGAGTCCATGACTTTTCAGAAAATATGAAGGGCCAAGTGGCCACCTTCAACTTAAATAGAAAGGCTTTCATTTGGTGGGAATACCTTAAGAATCTGAAAGGGGTTCGCGAAGAGGACCTGTCTTGGGGATGGTTTGAGAAATACTTCCGGAAGAAGTACCTGTCAGAAAAATACTTCGATGAAAAGACTAAAGAATTTTATGAACTCAAACTAGGACAACTCACTATAGAAGAATATGTCAACAAATTCCTCGATTTGTTGAGGTATGTACCCTATATAAAATAAGAAAAGGTAAAGGTACAACGCTTCATCAGTGGACTACCTAAGGACTATTGGAACAAAATTGAATTTGATGAGACAAAGACTCTAGAAGGCACTATTCGAAAGGCGACCTATTGTCATGAACAGTTTGGGCATCGAGCAGAACCTCGCAAAGGATGGAAACAAAAAAATAGTTCAAGATTTCAGAAAAGGGGAATTAAATCCCCAGGATTTAAGAACTATAAGAATAACTCAAGAATGAGCTTCCTAGCCCAGAGTATGCACCAACAAAAGTTTCCCTCCTTGAGTGGAAATAAAATTTCTGGACCCATATCAGTGAAAACTGATAACCCAAAGAGAGAACCTTTGAAATGTTGGGGTTGCGGGGAAGAACATCTATTGAGATACTGTCCACATCGACAACATAATAGTAAGAGGATTTATAGCATCCAGGAAACTACTACCGTCAATGATGTGGCCAGGAGTGTGCCAAAAATTCATTCATCCTTGGATAATAACCAAGCCGACCACCAAGCTTCAGTAGTGGAAATAGAAGGTATGATTTCCAACCATCTAGTGTCTATTTTAATTGACCCTGGTTCAAATTTGAGTTATATAGCCCCTAAATTTGTTGATAAGTGTAAACTATAGCTGCAAAAACATACCAAACCATGGTTGGTATAGTTAGCCACTGGAACCAAAAGAAGGGTAGCAGAGGTTATACCAGCCTGCCAATTGATGTTGGGTAGATTTCCCATCCAAACAACCCTTAACTTATTACCCTTGGGATCATTTGATCTGTTGATTGGTATGGATTGGCTAGCCGCCCATAAATCCATATTGCACTGTTACCATAAAACCTTAGAATATGTAAGTAAAGAATGGAAAAAGATAACCCTTCAAGGGATCCGAAAACCTGTCTTGGTGAGACAAATATCAGCTCTGCAAATGAGAAAGTATTTCCGAAATGGATGTCCCCTATATGAAATATAGGTATTGAAAACAATCGAAGGTGACAAACCAAGCCTTGACGATCACCCTATCCTAAGAGAATACATAGATGTGTTTCTGGAAGAGGTACTGAGCTTACCTCCGAGAAGGGACATAGACTTCTCGATAGAACTTGCACCGGGAGCGGTGTCGGTGTCTAGGACACCCTACCGAATGAGCACACCCGAGTTAGTTGAACTCAAGTTGTAATTAAAAGAAATGATGGATAAGGGCTATATTCATCCCAGCGTGTCTCCATGGGGAGCACCTGTCCTGTTCGTGAAAAATAAGGACAATACCCTTAGACTATGTATAGATTATAGGTAACTCAATAAGGTAACCATAAAGAACAAGTACCCCTTGCCTAGGATCGATGACCTATTCGATCAATTGGGGGGTGCGTCTATTTTCTCAAAGATTGATTTGAGGTCGGGATACCATCAAGTTTGAATCAAGGGTGAAGAAATCCATAAAATTGCCTTCCAAATGAGGTATGGTCACTATGAGCTTGTGGTAGTGCCATTTGGGTTGACCAATGCCCCTGACACTTTTATGTGCTTGATGAACGATGTACTCAACAAATTCCTAGACAAATTTGTTCTTGTTTTTATTGACGATATATTAATTTACTCCAAGAACAGAAAAGAGCATGAAGAGCATCTTAGACTTGTGCTGCAAGTGATAAGAGAACATCATCTCTATGCCAAATTCAACAAACGTGAATTATTCCAGAAGCAAATACATTACTTAGGCCATGTTCTCTCCGAAGAAGGAGTAGTGGTAGACCCTGACAAAATCAGGTCTATCATGGAATGGCCTACCCCAAAGGACATTTCAGACATCAGATCCTTTATGGGATTAGAAGGATACTATAGGAGATTTATAAAAGGATTCTCCAAGATTGGTTGTCCAATCACTGCCCTCTAGAAGAAGGGGACAGAATTCCCGTGGACACAGAAATGTGAAGAAAGATTTCAAGCCCCGAAACATATACTAACCCATGCACCCATGTTGAAGATCGCCAATCCCAAAGTTGACTTCCTCATGTGCACAGATACCTGTAAGGAAGGGATCGGAGGAGTCCTTATGCAGGGAGGAAGTTTGGCCTACTATGAATCCCGAAAATTGAATGAGCATGAAGTCAACTATGTTACCCATGATTTAGAGCTGGCTTCCATAGTTCATGCCCTGAAAATGTGGAGGCATTACCTCCTGGGAAGAAAATTTGTACTTATGACAGATCACTGTGGATTGCGATATATGTTTGATCAACCAAATCTCAATGCTAGACAATATAGGTGGATGGCCCTCCTTAGCGAGTTTGATTTTGAAATCAAACATATTAAAGGAAAAGAAAATAAGGTGGTGTATTCCCTTAGCAGAAGCATGAAAACAATTCACCTGGCCACAATGAGCACCTGTGAGATGGATGTCAAAGAAAGAATCAGGAATGCACAAGAGGAAGACACATTCTTCTAGACCGTGACCTCGTACCTATAGAAAGAACCCACGGGGATAAAGTATGGAGACTACCAGATGATGGAAGAAGGCCTACTTACTTACCAAAGAAGATTGTACATTCCAGATTGTGACAAATTGAAGAGGTTCATACTGGATGAACTACATAAAAGACCCTATTCTGGTCATCCAGGATACCAAAAAATGATCATGACCACTAGAAGACAATTCTATTGGCCTGGATTGAAGAAATACATAGTCGAGTACCTAGCCAAATGTATAGAATGGCAACAAGTAAAAGAAGAACATCGACACCCAGCAGGATCATTACAACCTCTACCAATCTCATAATGGAAATGGAAAACCATCTCCATGGATTTCATCACCGGATTACCGACCTCGACCAAATAGAATGACACCATCATGGTAGTGGTGGATAAATTGAGAAAGTCTACTCATTTCATCCCCGTCAAATTGACTTGCAAGGCATTAGATATCACCCAGGTATTCATGAAGAGATATTTAGACTGTATGGCATGCCAAAAGAGATCATGTCCGACAGAGACACGAAGTTCACTTCCAACTTTTGGAAATCACTGATGGCCGGTTTAGAGACCAAATTATTGTTTAGCACCGCCTATCACCCTCAAACTGATGGAAATACAGAAAGAGTGAACCAAATACTTGAAGGCATGCTAAGAATGCATGTAATGCATCAACCCAAGAAGTGGGAAGACTACCTGCCACTGGTAGAATTCGCCTACAACAATGGCTACCAAGCATCCTTAAAGATGAGTCCCTTCGAAGTCCTCTATGGTAGGTTGTGTAACACTCCAGTCAGCTGGACTAATCCCATAAATAGGATTTCTTTTGGACCCGACATGTTGAAAGAAATGGAACAGCAAGTGACTCAGATAAAACAAAACCTAAAGGCCGCTTAGAACTGACAGAAAAGTATGCCAACCAAAAGAGAACTCCAAGAGAGTTCAAAATGGGAGATCATGTATATCTCAGAGTTAGGCCCAGGAAAAGTTCCCTGAAAATGGGAGCTTGTGCCAAGTTAGCACCCCGGTATTGTGGACCCTTTGAGGTTCTAGATAGAGTAGGACCTGTAGCCTATAGGCTAGTGCTTCCTCCCACAGTCAAAGAACATAATGTTTTCCATGTTTCATTATTGAAGAAATATGTACATGATGCTAACCATATAATTGACTGGTCTATGATTCAAGTGGAACCGGAGGGATAATTTCTACCAAAACCTCAATGCATACTAGAAAGAAAGGAAACCCCACTCTGAAACCGAACCATTGCACAGGTCAAGGTGCAGTGGAAACATTTTGGCCCAAATGAGGCTACATGGGAAATGGAGGATGCCATGAAATGGGCATATCCGATTTTTTTTACACCTGTACATGCATGTCAAGTTGATAGAAAGAACATCGAGGATAATGTTCCTTTAAGGGGGAGGGAATTGTAACAACTTGTTTCCCCCAGTCTGTAAAAATAACTATACTGGCCAAGTATTGTGGCAAACTCAGAAATGTGAATGTGTGATGTGAATGGACCTTGTGAAAAAGGTCGATGAATGTGAATAATATTATGAATATATATATTGCAGGACTGCTGAGAGGGGATGTGCTGAAAAAGAGACCACAATGGATGAAGAAAGGTGGTGGAAGGCACCTAGAAAGGTGGCGTTAACTTCCATCGAAACCAATACCATATTTGGACTTCACTGGCCCAGAGAACCAAGAGCGGTTCACTGACCCTAAATTAAATGACTCACCAGGTTGGTAGGTAAATGGCTCCTCATGAGTAATGAGGGATGGGGGTGAACCGCCCATCCGTAGCATCCTTAGACCTGACCACCGCAAGGAAAATCGTGCCACACTCAACCTCGCCAAAAGGAGAAAAGGCAAAAAGAGTGGGCGATCAAGGGGGTAGATGCGAGGGAAGGAAGAAGGAGAACTCTAGAAAAATACAGAGTAAGTGATAGCGGAGAAGAAGGAGAGTAACCTTCGTTCTCGATCACTAGAAAACTGAGACTCAGTTTCAAAACATTGTGGTCTCAACTCGATGGTGGCTATTGGTAAATCCATTTGGAGTCGTTGAGCCTACGGTTGGGTGGAAATGAGAACCCCTCTCAGTAGTTGCAATAACACCTGGTGTTATTTATGATAAGTGTTTTATATCTTGTATCTTGAAGTTTATACGTTGATATGTATGCTCATAGTATTGCAATTCATGAATGGTTTGAGTATAAGACTGTCTGTGTGGTGTTTTGACCAGAAATGATGGTTGTATGCTCTTTTGTTTTGAAAGACCACGTATGGATTATGTTTATATATATATATATATATATATATATATATATATATATATGATGACCTAATACATATTTTCAAGTCTTATCTTGGGATATTTGTTTCTGTGTTTGTCCTACCTGATTCCTTGGATAGATTTCCTCATGAAGGCACCCTTTCGAGAACACTTCTTTACCTTCAAGAAGACCTTTCAGTCTGGTCTTCAAAACCTGGTGTAAATTGCCTGAGGATTTGAAGGAGGATGTTATAGTTTAAGCCTTAATCTCTTGCACGAGGGAGAATGGTCCTCGTAGATCCCAACATTTAAGAATTTCGGTACTCGGAGTACCCAAGGGCAAGCCCCCTTGCACTTGCAAGTCCCGAAACCCCGACTTGCGAAATCCTAAATTATTAGCATGGGGGTAAATTAAGAGTTTTCAGAGTTTCGACACCTAGATTATCTAGGTGTGAGTTTTCTTGTACTCATGAGTCCCGAATCCCCAATTTATGAAATCATGAAATGGAAGCGTGTGGTTAAGTATCGATTGATGGACGAGATCCTATCGAAAGATATAAGGTCATTCATGACCGTTAGATTGGAGGAAGAAATGAGGGCATTAAATGCCTCAACCCTTTTCTTTTATCTTCGTGGGTAGCAAAGAAATCGAGACCATATCCATAGGATCCAGGTCGCGGAGGACCATAGGATCAAAGCCTCACGGCACATATCGCGCATTCGGAGGTTCAAAGGTTGAGAGAACCTCTTCTCGACACTAGAAGTTGCAAAGTGTCAAAATTCGGGCATGAGGGAACACGTGATAGAACCAGAAGGTGGGGCTCGCATGATTGAAAGGTGGAAACACGTTGCCTGGAGAAGGGAGTCAACGCTCCATTGATTTCTCGCATCTTGGGGATTTGCGAGATGAGAGCACGGGAGCTCGACGCTAAAACTCATGAAACGACAAGTAGCAAGAGGTGCTAGCATTAATCCTAGTTGGTGGTCATGCATAGAGAGAGATGACAAAGAAGGGAGCTATACCCATTTTTTGATTTTGGGTATCACAGGATTGAGAAGGAGGAGTCGATAACTTCGACACGTGAATTTGCGAGATTGCGAGTTACGACAAGCGCCTTTTGGATTAGGCCTTGGTCATAGTGCTGTGGTCGAACGGAGAAGGAGGAGCTCACACCTAGTGCTATTCAAATAGGGGAGCTTCCGAAAGGACCTGTGGATCAGACATTTGTGGTTCTAGTAGGGCATCTAAAGAGTCGCTTCGGCTCATGCCGTGAATAAACGATCCTTAAAACCGGGAGGTCGTGCAGAGAATACCTAAGTGCGTATTCCCTTGTGCTCGCGAGTCTCAAAATCCCAATGGGTGAAATCCCAAAATGCTAGTGTGTGGGTAAGTTATGAGTTTTCAGAGTTTTGGCTCCTGGGAAACCCAGGTGCGAGACCTCTTGTCATCACATCCCCTGAACTCTTGACTTGCGAAACCTCGAAGTATGAAACTCTGAAAAGGAGTATAGGGTCACTAGAATTAATGTTTCGGTGTTTCGGCACTCGGGACATCTAGAGGCAAATGTCTTGTCCTCGCATATCGTGAAATCCCAATAGGCGAAGTCTCGAAGTGGGTTAGCACACGTGGTTTTGGTGTTTCAGCTTTTCGGTGCCCGAGACTCCCAAAGGTCAATTTTCCTCATATTCGCTAGCCGCGAAATTTCAATGGATGAAACCCCGAAATGAACAAAGGAATACCTGCATCGTGATTTCTCGTATTGCGAAAGTCTATGAGTACCCTACGATAAGTTTTGTGGCCATAACAACTGATTATATGAGTGCAGATAAGGGATGGTAGGGTCTGTATTAGACCCTGTAGGGATTCGGGGAACTACGTTCCTCGGGGAAAAAGAAGAAAAAGGCCGAAATTTTTTGAAATTTCGTAGTGGGTGTGTTACAACATGCCTCAAGATTATCAAAATAGACTCCCTCAGTTTGATAGTACTATTCCCCTTAATGCATAACAACATGTTGACAAAATCAATGATTAATTTGATTTACAGGAAGTGGATGAAGTTGATGTGAACATGAGACTATTTGCGCAGAGTCTGACTAGAGAGGTAAAAAAGAGGTTCAAGGCCTTACCTGCTGCTACCATAACTGACATTGTTGTTTTTCATTGAGATTTCCTTGACAGGTGGGAGGTGAAGAAAAATCCTCTCTAGATCCTATCAGAATATGAGAACATCAGATAGAACCAAGGAGAATCAGTGCAAGATTATTACACTCGTTTCAACAATTTGTACAATGCAATTTCAACTAATATCAAACCACCACAAGGTTTGGCATTAATAAAGTTCCCTGATGGATTTGACGAAGATATGTCTTATCAAATAAAAGAGAGAAATGTTGCAACTCTGGAAGACATACAAAAAAGTGTCGTCAGTGTAGAAGAAAATATTTTGGCCAGAAGGGCCAGGAAGAAAACAGAAAGGCGAGTCACTATTAAATAAGAGCCTTCTACTTCCTCTTCAGACGCCAAAATAGATTCTCTAGCAAAATCTATGGAGAAAATGATGGAGAGACTCACTTTAATTGACAGAAACCCACCTAGGGAGAATCCATCCACTCCTCAAATTAGAAACCCAAACTTCAGAAGAAATCCACCTCAGATTAGGCATAGAGATCCTAGAGATCAAAGAGAGTAGAGGGGTCCTGAACAACAGATTGGACCTCCCCTCCAGGAGAATTACGCTGATGATGGGGAGGAGGTAATCGAGGAGTTTGATAACACTCATATAAAACTAATGGGTGATCATGATCATGATCATGAATCCATTTTCCTCACCTACAAAGAACACAAGATGTTCCTCCTTTCACAAATGGAGGTAAATGAAGAAACTGAGGAATTAGAACATGAGGCATTTGAGAACACTATAATGGAGGTTCACAGGCAATATAACCTAAGGAGAAAGAAGACAAACAAAAACTCTCCGAAGAAGGCTGTTGAATCCAAGAAAACCTCGGAAAACCTTCCCAAGAAAGTCCCTGAGAGAAACAAGGATGGACCTCACACACAAAAATCTCTAGAAATACTACAAAGAGAAAATCAGACTGAAGTTTCATCAATTAGTCAACCAAGTGCACCTAACCACAGCATTCAGACAGATAAAATAGAAGTACAGATTTTAAGCAAACCTTCCACTGCATTCGTACTTGAAGGGGAACTAGCTAAATTAAAAATCCCCATTCCCCTCTCTGAGCTAATGAATAATAACGCTTACAGGTCGTAGGTGATTAAATATTTGAGCATCGAACCTGAGATAGGTACTAAGGATTTGAATGTTGGATCTACAAATCACTCAGACATAATAAATCTTGTCGATGACCGACCAAAGTTCCTGTTCGGTCTTGAAGTTGATGGTTAAACCGATAATGGTGCAGTGGCCCCTTTTTTACATTAGCCTAAACATCCATGACCTGATATTACACAACGTTATGCTGGATTTGGGTTCCTCTCACAACCTGATCCCCAAAACCGTGATGGAAAAGTTGGGGCTTGAGGTCACCAGACCCTACAAATATTTTCATTATTTCGATTCCAGCAAGGTCAAATGCATAGGCCTGATCAAAGACTTATGCATTACATTATCCCAAATCCCAGCAAAGAGTATGGTAATGGATATAGTAGTTGCAGATATCCCCCCAAAATATGGTATGTTACTGTCAATATCATGGGGAACTAAGATGAAAGGAACCCTACAACTAGATATATCCTATGCCACCATCCTAGTATTCAGACAATAGAAAAGACGGTATCGAGAGACCTTGATGAAATATATTTTCAGTAGTCAAGAAAAGATGCATAACTATCCATTATACTCTGCACACTATGATCTAGACTCTTTCATTCTATAAAATGATGGTGAGGTGGAAAAACAAATTGCTCAGCTGAAAGATGATACAAATGATTCGAAAGAAAGTAAAACAATCATGGAGGCAAGAAGGGTGGAAACGATAGAAAGGGAAGAAATGACAGCAAATTTTTGGAGCATGGATTTCGATGGTGTTGTGAGTAAATAAGGAGTTGGAGCTGGAGTTTGGTTGCATAATCACAGATCAAGGTATTCCTAGAGTCACTCGCACAAACTAAATTTTCAATGGACCAATAATGTAGTCGAGTACTAGGCTCTAATGCTCGGCCTGAAGCTACTAAAAAAAGTTGGTGCCAAATAGATCATGGTAAGGGGTGATTCTAAATTATTATCAAGAAAATAAAAGGTGAGTATGCAGCTAAACAACCCAGACTTAGGGCTTATAGGAATGTTGTTTTGGATGCTCTTCATTGCTTTACTAAAATCAACTTGTAGGTAATTCCTAGAGAACAAAACATACTAGAAGACGGGCTGGCCACATCGGTAGCTACCTGCAAAATTCCTTTTCGTCCCACTCACAAGTACACAGTGGAGGTGAAGTGTAGACCAACCATTCCTGAAAACATGAGATACTAGCAGGTATTTGGAAATGATGATCAAATTGAATATTTCCTACAGTGTAAGAACAATTTCGAATGTACAAACATATATTTAGAAAATGATGATGAGATTGTAAATAATTATGTTTTTGAAAGTATTAGTGTAAATAATGTAGATTTCAAAAAGCTCAATGAAAGTAAAGTAGATGAAGATGAATTAAATGAAAATGAGAAAGATTATGGTATTCTACAGTTGAAAAGTAATGTGTTACCTAGAGGTCTAGTTCTCTAGAAGACTTATTCGATTTTAATGACGTAGCCAAAAAATTGAAAATTGAAGCTAGTGGTAAGGAAGTCAAAGAATGAAACATAGGAAAAGAAGAAAAACCCAAGATGATAAAACTTTATAAATCTCTACCCCCTGAGAAAAAACGCAAATGCATTGAACTTTTTAAGGAATACGTAGATGTTTTTGCCTGGGGTTACAAGGACTTGAAATCTTACAACACGAGTATCATATAACATCACATTCCCATAAAAGAAGAACACAATCATTCAAATAGAAACTTAGGAGAATTAATACCAATTTTCTTCCCTTGATAAAGAAAGAAATAAAAAAGATGTATGATGAAAAGATAATGGTCCCCTTGAGGTTTTCTAGATGGATTTCTAACTTAGTTCCTACCAGGAAGAAAACTGGTGAGATCATACTTTGCATAGATTTCATAAATCTGAGCAAAGTCTCCCTCAAAGACAATTACCCTTTGTCCAAAATGGACCATATTTTACAAAAGGTGGTTGGGTCCAGCATGATCTCCTTACTAGATGGTTTCTCTAGTTACAACCAAGTTCTTGTCCATCCAAAAGATCAAGAGAAGACAATTTTTACCACACCCTAGGGAACCTTCATGTACGTGAAGATGCCTTTTGGTCTGATGAACGTTGGGGATAATTTTCAAAGGGAAATGGACATTTCTTTTGTGGATGAGAATGGAATATTTATAGTCATTTATGTAGACGATGTGACTGTCTACTCCAAATCTGATGAGGAACACTTACTCCACCTTAGCCACGTGCTTGAGAAGTGCAGGAAATTTGGGATTTCATTGAATACTAAGAAAAGCCTTTTTGGGTTAGAGGAAGGTAAACTACTGCGACACATAATCTCGAAAGAAGGAATTAAAATAGATCCCAGTAGGATAGAAGCCATCCAGAAGGTGGAACACCCTAAGAACATCAAATAACTGTAATCTTTCATTGGAAAAATAAATTTCCTTAGAAGGTTCATAACAAACTTGGCCGAACTTCTCAGGAACATCACTAATGTGTTGAAAAAATACACAAAAATCAAATCAAACGTCGAGTCTAAACAATCATTTGAGTAGGTGAAACATGCACTCACCCAAGCCCCATTTCTGATCAGCCTAGATTACACCAAAGACTTTTACCTTTTCTCCTTTGCATATGAACACACCATAGCAACAATGTTGTTGCAGAAAAACAGTGAAGGGTACGAACAACCTATAGCGTTTTTCAGCAAATCTTTGAGAGATGTTGCTTTGAACTATAACATAATGGAGAAACAGGCTTTCGCTCTGGTGAAATCCATAAAGGACTTTAGAATCTATATTCTCCATTCTCACAGGATTGCATACGTTCCAAACACAGTGGTTAAGGATATCTTGACCTGGGATAATCCATATGGTAGAAGAGGAAAATGGATTGTGGTTATTCTGGAATACGAAATTGAAATAAAACCTACTAAATTGATCAAAGGATAGGGTTTTTCCAAACTAATGGCTGAGTCTAATTTTCATTCTCTAGATATTAATTTTTTTGGATGCAGTTGACAGATCGGAAGAGAAGACGACTCCAAACATAAAAGAGGTATTCTTAAACTCCCCTTGGTACATAGACCCCATTTTTGTACTCCAAAATTTACAATCTCCTCCTAGTTTGACTAAAACCAAAGCCATATTTATTAAATTGAAAGCATTGAAATTTTGTATTCTAGAAAGCAATCTCTATTGGAAAGATCCTGGTGGTGTCTTGCTTAATTTCTTGTTAAAAGATGAAGCCGAAAAAGTTCTTCAAGATTTTCATGCAGGAGACTATGGTGGGCACCTGAGCTGGAAGACCACAACTAACAAGATTCTGAGAGTTGGTTTTTACAGGCCTACTCTATTCATTGACGTCCACCAGAAGGTTAATTCTTTCCACAAGTTCCATATTTTTGAAGGTAAAAGGAAGCTTATGCCACTCCCTATGAAACCAATCTCAGTTGAATCTCCTTTCCAACAATGGGGTCTAGACTTCATTGGTGAAATACATCCATCCTCCTCGGGCCAACACAAGTGGATCCTCACAGCCACAGACTACTTCACCAAGTGGATCAAAGTTGTGCCATGTAGGCAAGCTACTAACTCTGTTATCATCAAGTTTTTAGAAACTAACATTTTGTCTCATTTTGGTTTCCCCAGAAACATTATAGATGACAATGCAACTACTTTCATATCCAAAAGGCTCATAGATTTTTGTAGTCAATATCACATTATTTTGGGACACTCAACAACTTATTATCCACAAGGAAATGGACTAGCTGAGTCTTCTAACAAAAGTCTAGTGAACATTCTCAGAAAGATATTGCAAGAAAATAAGAAATCATGGCATAATAAGTTGGTTTTTGCACTCTGGGCTGACAGAATAAGCACCAAAAGAGCAATTGGTATGTCTCCATACCAGTTGGTGTATGAAACTGAAGCAATTTTTCCCCTTTCATTAGGAATCTCGGTCATGAAATTATTGTAGTAAGTACAAGTAGAACCAAATGATGTCCAATGAAGGATAAATCAACTGATCCACCTAATACAATCTAGAGAGGAAGTCTACAACAAGACTCAGGTCATTCAAGAAGGTATAAAAAGGATTTATGACAAGAGGACTAAAGAAGATGATTTTGAGTTAGGTGACTTGGTTCTCAAATGGGATTCTAGAAATGAGGATAAGGGGAAACAAAAAAAACTTGATAGTTCAGGTATTCATAGGAAATAATGTATTTTTGCTAAAAAACAGTGATGGGACAGACCTTCCAGGTGGACCAGTTAACAATAGGATGTTGAAGCATTACTTGCCTCTCCAATAGAGATCTCATGAATCCACTTTTCATTGTACACACCAGTTCATTTTCATTCAAGGTTTTGTGTGGGTGACATGGAACAAATGTTTGAAGCCCACAACAAAGGCCCCTGAGCAACTAATAAATGCCACCAAGTTTCCAAAATAAAACAAAAACAAATAGCAAAAATAAAGTAAATGGAGGAAAAAAATTGCAGACATCAAGAAACAGGTTCTTGGCACTTCAAAAGGAGAGTACCATCCCCAGGTGGAGCTGTTTTTATAACCTTATAATTTATAGGATCATCTAGTGACTGGAAAATTCTCACTATTGATGTTTTTTATCTTGCAAATAATATTTCATACATGCAAATTATTTTCAAAAGAAAAAGAAAAGAAAAGAAAAGAAAGAAAAAGAAAGAAAAAGAAAAGAAAGAAAAGAATAAAGAGGGCATAGAATAAAAAATGAACAAAGCCCCATGCAATAAAAATGACTTGATCCATACTATTTAAACATGGTTAGGTCCTTCTAAATTGATGTTGATAGGATTAGTGAATAAGCTTGCCTAAACTGTTTAATATTAGCCAAGTAGATAGGTTAGCTAGTGAATAAATTTGATCAAACTGTCTAATCTTGGTCAAATAACCCTAGGGTAGAGTAATCTCTTAGTCCAACAGTTTAATTTGGGCTAACGGTGTAGGTAGGTAGGATAGGACATAGGCTAGCCAACTTTTCTTTCAATAAATTTTGAATGGTGTTCGAAGAAAATGTATGATTATGATGTTTTAGGTGCTTTCCTAACCCCATGGTGACAAAGGCAAGGGAAACAACACACAAAACTCACAAAAAGCACTCATCCTAAGTTCTAATGGATATATTAAATCTCTCCCAGAGATTAAATTTTGCACAAAGATCTATGGTCGAGTCGTTGGCGCACAGATCTACGACTAAGATGAGATTTTGGACCCCCCCGACCATTCTACCTTTAACAGTTGGGGGGGGCGAGGGTTCCAAAATGGTGATTAACAAGTGCGCACATAACTATGGTTATCCCAATAGTGCATAGATGGATAGCCTATAGGAGATTCCGGGCACCCCCGACTGTTCTTCCTTTAACGGTGGGGGGGGGTTTGAAATGAGGCGTTTGCTCCCAATAGGCCCCATCCCAACGTGTCTCTCATCTATTGCATCACATATTTTCCCTTCTAACATACCGCCACCACCTCATGATGTCATATATCAATATCCATCTCCACTTATCTTATCCGTCCACCCATTACAGGTCATGTCTCCCTCTTTTATCCCCCCAATCATCATCCACCACATCATCTGGGTACACACATCATATGTCCTTCTCCTACCTCCTCATGTTCCTAAGGATCCGTTGGAAATTTATTCCAGGCTACATATCCGTTAGCCTGCTGACCTACCCCTCACGCCCAATGGATACCCGTTCACTCAAAAGTAACCCCTGTCTCACCATTTTCACACTGTTCACTCTCTTCGCACACCATACAATTTTCTCCCCCTCACCGATCCAACCATCTACCCATCCATAGCCATTATCCTCTAACATTTTTGTTTCATTTGCAGGTACCATTGGAAGCGATGGCACTAAAGTCTAAAAAAGAAGATGTCAAGGATAATCCATTACTCTCCCCTCCCACCGATCTCGACCGGATTCCATTAGCAGACAAAGATTATCTGATCTCAGAGACCATGTGCAAATTCGATTTCGTAGAATTACAGTCATGGTTTAAAGACACATTCCTAGATCAAAGCGATGAGTTTGGGCTCTGGGAGTGAAATTTTCCCCTGTATCTCTTTCACCAGGTCCATCATTTCCCAGAATTCGCCCTCAAGTGTCAATCTCATTACCTCCCCGACCAGAGAACCATAGTTTCTTCATCTGGAGAAACTCTTTTATTTATCACACCAGAGGCCATTGATCAGATGATGCATATATCTAGAGCCGAATCCACCTCCCCTTTCAACTTTGAAATCTTAATAGAGTTATACCAGAACCTGTCTTTTCCTCAAATAGCCAATATCTTTGAGATTTTCCTCCCACAGGATGCTCAACTCCCCAAGAAAAATCCCCCTGTATCATTCCTCCCTATTCTCAGAAAAGGGAAACCAAGTGATTTCATCACTTTGTTGTCTACTTGGCTATTTTTCAGACAAATGGGTAGATGAACTTGTATTGGGGTCCCTATCTATTTTCTCCGTTGAGGAAAATGCCACCATCCAGTTTGACTACAACACTTTGCTAGCAGAGAACATCCATGATCAACTTTCTAAATTCACCAAAGGGGGCATGTTCTGGTATTCCTCAATACTGGCCTACATGTTCATGTTTTATCAAGCAGATAAATTCTCCTTCCTTATGCAAAAAATGGACCAGGATGAAAAACCATAGGCAATAACCCTATGGACTTCACTTCACAGAAGAAACTCCACAGAGTTCAGTTTTTAACAATTTATCAAGATGTTTTATCATCTGGTGGTGAGCATGCTCAGTGGGATACCATAGCCAAGGATAAATGAAGAGATCCAAAGAATCTTACACCTCTCAGACATCGTAAAGATGGGAGACTGGTTCCTATATCCAGACCACATAGAGATCGGAGTGTATGGATGTGAGTTAGCTCCATACAAATTGCCCAAATATTTTCTCGTTGTGGATATTTGCACTGGATTATATTCGCCAGATGATAAATTTAGATGATATTCACTTTGTATCTCTCAAGAAAAAATAGCAACTGAGGATCAAGGGGAAAATAGGACATTTTATCTGCAATAGTCGAGCCACTGGAGAAGAGGCATAAAATATATTAAAGGGAATGAAATTCAACACCAGTTTCATTTGGAAATATGATCTAAGTGGAATCATCGCAAAAATGAGAGCTAAAAAAAAAAGTGCACAGTATGCTCACACACTCAAACCAGAAATTGAGAAGTATGTAAATCAGACACAGTGGGAAGAGAACACCTTGGAATACACTGAACAACATTCTTCCTTAATACTGACTTCACAGACTACCACTCCACCAGTGCCAAAGGAAAAAATACCAAGGAAAGATACCTCTCTTTTGGTCACTGAAGTATCAGCGGAATATTTTCATTTACACAGTAAAAATACTAAGACCATTCATATTATTCCCAGGTATGGTAAGGAAGATACTCAGTCTGCCAAAGGGGCTAAGGGAGAAGGTACACCAATTCCTTCAATTAGCTATCAGACAACATCTACTTCTTCTTCAAAGAAGTTGACTGACATAACTGTGGCCACCCAAATTCCATAGGGATCCGCAAAGCTGAACATCTTTGAAAACTATGATCTGATTAAGAAGAAAAACCAGACACTGACAAATAACACCTATGCTCAGTTTTGGAAGAAAACATCCACATCACAACAAAGATTGTTATCATCTTTCGACATAGAAAAAGGAAGAATTCATTTGGCATTTCTGTAGGCACAGGTACCTCAACCCAAAGAAATCACTGACTACAAAAGGTCAACCCTTTTGTTTGATACCAAACAAGTTCATCCAACTGATTAGATGGATCTTCACAGACAGTCTGGAGAAATGTTTTTTTCTACTTTGGCCCATGTTTCCTCTACAGCTGCAAAATTACAGGTAGCTCTAAACAATGTTTAGACCCAGTTGAAACTGGAAAATATATCTTCTTTTGCAAAGAATAACAGGATAAAATCCTTAGAGGAATTGGTAGTCAATATCGGGTATGATCCCTTGAATTTGAAAGGAACGGAGGAGTTGCTAAAGAAAAAGAACGTTGATATAGCATCTCTGAGAAAACAAATAAAATTTCCACCCACACAGGATGCACAAGCTAAGGAGATCGCTGAGACAGAAGGTGAGAAGGATGATATGCTCAAGTTGATCATGGAGTAGAATGCACAGTTAAGGGAGATGGAAGCAGAGCTCGAAATGTTGGTAAAGGAGAAGGAATAGACAACACCCATGGAATTCATTCCACTAAGTGTAGTTCCCCTCACAGGATTTAGCACAACAACTGTAGCAATGAGCACCACAACAAAAATCCCATCAGCCACCCCATTGATAGCTCTGGAAAAAACTGTGGAGCTAGAAAATTCCATGGAAGAGATGAAATTACAAGAAACACAAATCAACAGACTGAAAAATGAAGTTGAGAGCCTTAAGGAACTCAAGTATTCTTACTAGACCAACTACAACATGGAGAAACAAACATCAGAAAAGATAAAACAGGAATTGTAGTAGCTACAAAAGAAAACAGTAGCAGGCAAGACCCTTGTCAAAGCAAAGGATAATATATGGATGGATATCTCCAAATCCATAAATGAAATATGGACTATGGTTCAGATCATGTTTGAGCAAAATGAAATAGTGATAAGAAGCAGGCATGTTATTGAAAAAATAAAAGGAGAGTTGGGAGAAATTACGATTGAAGCCAATTGAATAATTAAATTCCTGAACTCAAAGACTAGAGAAGAACTGGAACACTTTAAGATCGAAGATAGGATAGAAACCATCCTCAAAGTCAAGAGGGTTGTGGCCAAAAGATGACTGATGTTGCAGTTGGAAGAAAAAGTCCAAAACATGGACATTGGAGTTCAAAGGTTTTTCAGCAAGATCGAGGCTCTGCAGAAAAAAGGTCTTCCTGGTTTAATGGTTCTGAATGACAAGATGATGACCCTTCCAGACTACAAGCATAAGATGGCTACAATGGCCAAGGATAGTTCCAAGTTATTGGGGATACAAGGCAGTATAACGAGCAAAGAGTTCTTGGAGACTTTGCATCCAGACATCATCATACAGCACGAGATCAAATGTATTTTCATCATCAAACTAGTTTTTTCCAAGTACACAGAAGTGGATGAAATATACTGTAGACTACTCAAAGTCACCATTCCCGGTCATCTAATATGGGAAGAGCTGTGCAATTTGATCCAGTAGGAAATGAGGTGTGCAAGCTGAGTTTGCAAATAGATCAGTCAAAGTCATGTGGGTGACTCACCAACGACCTTCCCCAGATTCAGCGTGAAGAATCGACACATCATCAATAGTTCCTAAATTTTTGTATTTTGTTAGCTAGTTAGTTAGATTCAAAGTCAGTCACGTCTTGATCATTTATGACAGGTTCGTTTGTAATTTTGATTATAAATACTTCAAACTTAAAAGTACTGAGGGTTGATTTTTATGCCCTAGCAAGCTGTAAGCATTGTAATTTTTATCAATAAGATCTTTTAGTAATATAAAGAGACGTTTCACAAGATTCCTACGTGTCATCTGTTGGTGAAGTTTTCTATTCTCAGTTGAATGTGTATCTTTTCTAGTTATCATATTGTTTTTCTAGTCTGATATTTTAGGAGTTAAAGTTATAGAATTTACCTTTGCAGACTGTGTTGCTAGATTTTAAAGATCTAAGTGTTTTCTTCTTATATTGTAGTCGGGAAATTCTTAAATGCTTCTTGGTTATAATTATCATCTCGCCTTTTTCTTCTAACCATCATTTTATTACTAAAGAATCCAGTAGTTTCATTATCCTGCCCTGTGAAAGGAATCTTTATATTTGTTCTTCGATCTCTACCTTTATAAAATAGACCCCATAGCCTAATGGATGCGTAAAACCTTTTAGCCATGTTATAAAACCAAACAACATTTGGTCCTGCACGATTTAACTAGCCTAATATCTGAAACGTAAAACAAATTTAAATATGACAGAGAGATCCCTCTCATAAACTGGTAGGGCTAGCTCCCAGTTTCGAAGTGGTTGGATAAGGTTACCTCTAGTAAATTTCTTCTACCTGACAACAACCTCTAGGAATTTACAAAGTGATAACACACCCTCCGAGTATACTCTGCAAAGCGTGGACTGACGTCTATCCTAGGTATTGTGGTACACCTCCATAGTCAGTTGTGTAAGTAAGTATAAAGGGAACTAGGTTTCAAGCTCGCAGTCAGCCACCAGGCGAGTAGATTCCACAGTCGGGCTGATCATATGAGAAGTATAGGAATGTATGAATCCTTTCAAGGGTACCCAAGAAAAATGGTTGGAAAGACAACTAAGTATCTCGAATAGATTCAAATTCCATGAATCTCTGTAGTCAGATGTAATCAACAGAATCCCAAGAATGACTCTCAAATACTATCCCCACTATGCTTGGTCTAGCTTTGGAGGGGCTATCTCGTCTATCTTCCCTCGTGCGACCTCGTGTTTATCCCTTGTGTTAGAGGGGGATCCTGACTAAATTTTATGACACTGGAATTCAACACTCCCTATGTCATACTCTTAAGTTTATTTAAGTGGCCTTGAATATTTTCCTCTCCACACCTAATCCAAGGCCCTAAAGCCTAGTCTAATTGGTGTACCCTATAAACAAAAAGGTCTGATAGATTTTAACAATAAGCATTAATTTTAGTGGCTTGATTACTTAGGGGTGCGGTAGTGAAACTAATGTTGTTTGAGACTCTTGAAAAAATGAAACTTATAATAACACTAGAAAATAAAACTTTACACTAAACCTTCAAATAAAAAAGAGTTTCCAGAAAGAAAATGCATGAACAATCCTTTAAACCTAAAGATGCAATATTTTCTCCTTTCCATGCAAAATGCACAATGCAACTTTCGAGTGAAACAAAAGATAAAATGAAAGAATTTTATTTCTTATTTTTTATTTTTAAATGCTTTAAAGATGAGAATAAAACACAAGCCTATGCTAATTTATTTTTCTTTTTCAAATAACAATGCAAAGCAATGCAAAGAAAGAAAGAGACCTAACTAGCATAAAAACAAGTTTTCTTTTTTCCCTTTTTTTTTCAATCAAAGAAAAACTAAAAAAGGATGATAAAAGAAACCACAGAATACACAATTCATGCAATTCATTTTTCTTATATTTCAAGATAAAAATAAGCCAAAAAATATATACAAGATTTTTTTTTTCTATTTTTCATAACCAATATGAGCCTTGAACCTAGCCAAACCACAACCAATAGAGGCCTCTAAAAATTAGGAAGACCTAAGGAACCAAATTTTTTCTAAAAGAAAATAAAATATTTTGATTTTTTTTTTCAATGAGACAGGCACACGTACTCTGTAGAGTCATCCTGCGTATGTATGTGAGTTGTGTATAGAGTAGAATGCGTATGTACGTGGGATGGGTATAGAACAAGGAGCGTAAACCATTGAAATTTATCAAAAAAAAAAATATTCAGACATACCACCTAGATTAGGGAAGTTGGTAAGAACCTGGAAGGTG
>JZKD02S1740809.1:57803-75722 GCA_000966675.3 Picea glauca | reverse complement strand
TCTTTCTTTCTAAACCTGCTAGTGAAATCCTGCAATAAATCTATCTTCTTCTAGTTTGACCAACTGCACAAGCCTCTCTTGCACAGCGCCAGTGTCATCCATATCTGTAAAGGCTACAATTTTCATACTAGGAACCAAATATTCCATGGGTACAACTGCTTCTAGACCATAGACCAATTTAAAGGGTGTTTTCATGGTCATTTTCTTGCAAGTGGTTCTATAGGCCCATAATACCGCTGGTACTCTAAAATCTCAGTCATTCCCATTCACACTGCAAATCTTTATCAGCGTTGTCTCCAAGATATTCTTGAATTCTTCAACTGTCCCATTTTCTTGTGGATGATAGGGCGTTCTCTTTTGATGGTGAATACAAATTCCTGAGTCAAGGCTTCAATAGTCTTATTAATAAAATGTCTGCCCTGAATGATCATAAGGATTTTTGGGCATCCAAACCTAGTTATGATATCATCAAATATGAAGCATGAAACTGTAGTTTCACTACAATCCGTGACTTCTCTTTCTTTTTCCCATCTGGTCAAATACTTTGTCTCAATGATTATGTATCTATCTCCTGTGTACTTTCCTGGTGGGTTGATAGGTCCTACAAAGTCAATGGCCCATTTCTCAAATGCCTATAAAGTCATCTTAAGCGCTAAATGAATCTCATCTCTTCTAAATGGTTTCCCAATTCTTTGGCATACATCACAAGCCTTATAGTATTCTTTAGCATATTTATGTAGAGTAGCCCACCAAAGGCCAACCCTAAGAATATTTTGTGTTGTTGCTTTCCTTATGTAGTGTCCTCCTGCGATGCCTTCATGTTCTTCTATGAGGATCAATAGTCTCTCTTCTTCCATTACACACCTTCTCAATATCTCATCAGGTCCCAACTTGTCTAGTTGTCCATCTATAAGTGAAAAATATACAACGTGCACTACCAATTGTTTCTTCTAAATAATTGTATAGTCACTAGGTGCCAGTCCTGTTGACAGGAAATACACTATCTCCGTGAAGTGATCATCAACCTTCCTGATGGCCAACAACTTTGCATTTGACAGTGTATCCTCCAAACTAGTACGCTCTTCTCCATGTTCCAGCCTTGACAAGTGGTCAGGACCTTTGTTCATTCTTCTTGGCTTAACCACGATATCAAAATCATATTCCTGAAATAGTAGAAGCCATTTTCATATTCCTCCCCTCAACACTGGATTGTTGACTAAGTATTTAAGTGCAGAATGATCAGTGAACATCTTAAAATGTCCTCCCAACAAGTAGTGGTGGAAATTTTGCAGCGCATACAACATGGCTAATCCTTCTCTCTCAGTGGTGGTGTAATTAATCTCAGTTGTTGATAGCTTCCTTCTAGTGAAGGCTAATGGGTGGTCAATGTGTCTAGCTCCCGGTTGTTCTAACACTGCTCCTAATGCGATAGAAGATGCATCCACATGCACGTGAAATCCATTACTCCAATCTGGGAAAACCAGAATGGGCACATAAACCATTTTCTGTTTCAGTGTGTCAAAGCTCTGCTGACATTCTTCTGTCCAATGAAACTGACAGTATTTCTTTAAAATCTTCTCCATAGGTGATGTGATCTGTGCATAGCCCTTAATGAACTTCCTGTAATATCCAGTATGTCCCAACACAATGCGCAGCTGTTTGACTGAAGTAGGAGGCGGTAGATCGACTATAATGGCAATCTTGGATGGATCTACTAGAAATCCCTGCTTACACACAATATGGCCCAGCAACACTCCGAAGGGTGAAAAGAAGATGCACTTATTTAGGTTCAAGGCAATATGACACTGCCTGAACTTATCCAACATTTAATATGATTTTGCAAAATGATGAAAATAGTCCAATCATCAAAATATGCTTCCAGGAATTTATGTAAAAACTCCTTAAACACTTCGACCACCACCCTAGAAAATATGGCTGGTGCATTCTTCAATCCAATTGGCATCACTGTATACTGGTAGGATTCCCATTTTGTTGCAAATGTGCTCTTATGGCGATCTTCATTGGCAATCTGGATCTGATGGTATCCTGAAAATCCATTTGTAAAAGAATATACCTCCTGGCCTCCTACATTGTCTAACACTTCATCAGTGAATGGTGTAGGGAATGAGTCATGTAAATAGGCATCATTAATCTTCCTAAGATCTACACAGATCCTGATTTCTCCTGTCTTCATATATTGTACCACCATAGGGATAATCCACTTTGACTCTTCAACAGGTTCTATGATTCATGCTTCCATCATTTTTTCAAGCTCAATATTCACTTTATCCCTATATTTAGGGTACAATATGTAGTGTCTTTGTTTGAATGGCCTTGCATATATATTCAAAGGGATCCTTATCTGTCCCATAGGCCCGTTAATGCCCTTCATATCAGTGAAATTGGTTGGAAACAAGTCCTGATATTCATGTAGTAACTTTGTGATCTTGTCAATAGTGGCAGGATCCCAATAGTCTCCAACATTAGTAACTTTTGGTGTCTGCTCTATTCCAATGTTGAATTTATTGATCTTGACCGGATTTCCAATGAAAGGTAGTTCAAATCCTGGTCCTTCTATGTCTATCTTTCCTTCTATTTCAGCGATGTTTACCTTCCTTGGATCATCATCTTCAGCTACATTGATATTGCAATAGCCTTGCAATGTTTGAAGAGGCGCAGTCCATTCATCCTCTTCTTGCTCCAAAGGGAGGCTAGGTGCCTCCTCAAACACTTTCTGTCTTACAACCTGTAATGCTTGATCTACTGTAGGAAATTGGCTTTCAAACAAAAAGGCAGTTACAAAGTTCTGTGTCATACCTTCCCAATCTATAATGATGAGGCACAGTTCTTCTTGAAGATACCAATTGATGGGAGTTGTGTCCAGTGTGTTAATGAATTTGTGTACCCACTATTCTTGAGGAATGATTCTCCAGGCTTCCTCGCAACTTCGCACATGTCCCTTCAGACATCTTTGACCTGTGCACCTAACTTCACAGCCTTCTACTTGCTTTGAAAATCGCATTGTCATCAAAGTGCGACATTGTACCAAATTTGTAATGTTGTTTTTTTGTGTCCCCCACCATCTCACTAGAGTTGATTTCAGGGCCTCATCCATTGCCAACAATATTTTTCATGTTGGTACAATTTATTCAAATTTCACTAAGAATGATTCTAAGTGGTTTAGACCATCAAAGGTGGGTAAGTTACTTACTGTTGTGCCAATCCAACAGACTTCTTTGGATAATCTAGCACATCTCCTTGTAGATACTTCGTACATTTTGTCCTACCAGTTCTCGAGTGCTTCTTATGAGTCCGATGAGCATGAGTTTTCAATTCGCCAACTCAAATTCCCATCTACTGTAGGATTAATATAGTCTTGTTGTATGGTTGTTAATTTGTAGATATTTTCTAGTTTGTATGCACGGTCTTCTTCCCTGATGGGTTCTATGTATATCTGATCTTCATTGGGATCCAAAGGTGCAATGACCCTAATGCCATCTTCTTCAAACGTCATTCTTGTTTTCTTTAATTCAACCACAATGGAATTATTGAAATCCCAATCAATTCCTAACAATGTAGGGTAAGGAAAACTCTCATCAACTATCTCAATCACCTCGAAGTATGAAAACACCCTTACTCCGTCGATGTCGATAGGGACACGCTCCAGTATTCCAAAGGGGCTTACATATTGTTGATTATCCATCCTAAGCCTAATAGGGGAGTAGATCAACTTAGGTTTTCCCATCAGTGCCTAGGTCTGCTTCATCATTACATTGACCTCTGAACCTAAGTCGAGGACTATATAGCATATATTGTTCTCTCCAATCTGAGAATTAAGGTGTATTTCCTTATTTGTCCTTCTCTTCTTGGATAGTTGATGTACTGCTTTATTCAGTAAAGGATTTACCCTTCCTATCTCATACTATCTGACCAAATTTTGCAGTTCTTGTATGGATTTCTCATCTTTAATCAACTCAATAAACATATAAAAGAAACTGACAAGTTTACTCACCTCTTTTCCATCTTCAAGAGAAGCAGACTAATCAAATTCCATAGGCATTCCACATTCTCTTACTTTTGGTTGTGTCTTTGATGGATATCCTTGGTCTCTCCCGAATTATTTTCTTGCCTCCTCAAATATTTGTTTTTCTTTCTTCGCATAAAACACTTGTGTCTTCTTTGTAGCTTTCCTGACTCCTGATTCTTATGTAGTATTTCCTTGGATCAATTTGTCTTCACCTGAAACAACGCCTCCTCTAGTGATAAAAATGAATCTGGGATCTTCTCTACGAGGTTCTGTTTTGATTAGTTGTATTTGTTGGTTTCCTCCTCGTTTCCCGTAAAGCTTAGCCAACTATGTTGGAAATTCCTCGATAACATGCTCAAATGAGTTGTAGTATATGCAAGTGGTACAAGGGTTCTGACAGACCCTTTCTAAGTTTCCTAGTTGTGCGCATTTATAAAAGATGATCTGACCTCGACCTCGATCCATACCTCCTCCTCTTCCTCTTCCTCAGAATCCACCATGAGGGTTGAAGTTTCCTCTCCCAGGGAAATTATATTGCACAGTGATTCCTTCTTGTTGTACTTTGCCTTGAATTTTGTATATATCCCTCGACCTTTCATGCATGATATCATAAGCCCTAAAATCCCTATTATCATGTCCTATCGACTTATAGAACATGCAATACAAATTCATGGGTGTCTAAACATATTTTTGCAGATAGTAGCATTCACCAGGACGATGTTGATTTCTACATACCTAGTACCAAGGTAGGTAACCTGCTTCAAAGGGCTCGGAGCTCCAGAGGCCAAGTATTCATGAAATAGGGGACAATGCTCCTTGTCATGGCCTTATGACTTGCATATGATACACAAAATCTCTTATCTTTTATATTTTCCCTTTTCTTTCTTCATATCTTTGACCTGCAGTGATAAGCTAGTTAGATGATTCAAGATTTTCTCATACCTGAGCTCGATTCTCCCATCGGGGCTGATTCTAATTTCATGGCGATCTCCAGTGCCTCAGCCTACGAATTAATATTTTGTTGCATCAGAGGAACTCTAATGTGTGGAAAGAGGGGAAAAATGAACCATTCCTTGTTCTTCTCATCTGGGATCTGAAAACTCAAATGGCCTTTCAAGCTCTTAAATCTTTGATCAAACTCCTACACATGTTCAACTTTTCTCTTCTTGATTTCTTTTAGTTGTGTAATGCATTCTGACTCTGATTTAGGTTTCTTGAATTCAACAATTCACACGATCTTAATGGAATTAAACGGTTTAGGCGTAGCTCCTTGGACAAATTTAATGTACTAGCTCAGTGCATGATATCTTAGGGTAGTGTCGAACTAATCTCATTTGACAGCTTTGTCGGTGATATTCTTAATACTCCACACAGCTTCACATAGAAACTAGTGTTGATCAGGATCTTCAGATCCATCTCCTTTGAAGGTAGGTAACCTCATCGCATCTGCCATAGATCTTCCTAGGTTTCTTGACTGAGTATGTGGTGGAATCCTAGTGACAATTCTCTAATAATTATGATTACTTAGGTTACTCTGGTTACTTAATGTTGGTGAAGCAATAGGAGGAATAATAGTACTTACTTCAACAGTGGGCGCAGTTCTTGAAGTTTCCATCTCTTCTCGGCGAGGATCCTATGCCCTAATAGATTTTGAATGCTCTTTGTCTATCAGATCTGCCTCTTCTCCACTGTAGAACCCTTTGTCCCCATATTTCGCCTTGAACATGTTTGCAAGAGGAACTTCTCTGAACACTCTCCTAATGTGCATATGTCCAGCCTCTGTCTCACTGTCGTTGTCTGAATTTTTGAACATTAGCTCTTTCGATATGACCGATTACTATATCTTCAATATATTCTTCTCATGCAATAGCATCTTGATATTCAACTTCAGAAAATGTAAAAATTTTCCTTTAGGTCCTTTAAAGAAATATCTCTCTGCTTGGCTATATGATTCCACTCTGTCAACAACAAACTCAGTGATATACCCTCTGATGGTACTATCAAACTAGTGATCTACTTCTCTTGACATGGCATTTTCAACTCTCTTGGACTTCTTGATCAGCGTTGACGTCTAAACCACAGGTGGTCTAGATCTGATCTCAAATTGGTTGTCTTCTAACTTAGCTATCCACTCGTATAACTTTCGATGGATTCCTCCAAAGAAAATCTTGTGTATATCAGTAAAGATATATCTTTCCAACCAATCCTCTATACCAATACTAGGGTTCTTGTTCTGGGCTTCAGCGAAGTCCTTTGCTTGATCCTCTATCCACTTATGAATCTTTGTCTTTGATGGAAACCACCTTAACATTCCCTAGAGAATATTCTTGTCCCGACAACAGAACCATTTGTTGCCACAGGGGCAGACCCAGGGTTCAAATCCAAGAGAATACCAACAAGCCCTAACTACTGGCCCTTTCGGCAACACTTGCAAGGAAGATGAAGTCTCACCCAAAGTAGCTATAGGGGGCTATAGGACACATGTGTCTACAACTAGAGGAAATGTAGAGTGGATTCACAACAACAACACACAGTCACCTAGTTATTATTTATCTTCCTTAAACCTATTGCACAAGTTATATTTAAGATATAACACAATATCACAATAGAAACATATCAGATGATAGTGAGCACAACATCGATCAAACATAACACAAGATATATGTGGTTCACCCTCTACCTAGGGATACATCCACATAACTTTTCTTTATGATATATTAACATGGAAGAATATAGTTCTTTTTTGCGCTCTTAGCCAATAGATATTCTTTCTTCTTCTCTTTGTCTCTCCCCTTCATGTGCACCCAGCTATAGGATCAACCTTTGCACCCACCTAAATATCTTACAATACATAAGGCCCTCACACACAACACTTCTCTCTCACACAATAATACTCACTCGATCACACAACAATAATGAACTCTCAACCAACCTAGCACCAACCCCTCCCTAGTCCTTTAGACCTTTATTTATACATTACAATAGCTCTCAGGCACCCTTAGTTTAAAACCTACGTATAAAAACCCTAGCCCATGTTTTCAGGGCTTTGCCAGCTTGTCTTTCCTTCCTTCATGCACGGTGCTCCAAATCATATGTTGTCATCTTCTTTTGCTTGCTCAGTTGTCCACAATCTCTCTTCCTTTCTGATCTATCATCCTCGATATCCTAGTCCAACGGCTTTCTTTATCTTACTTCGCACCATCTTTTCTACTCTTTTTCTCACTTCGACCCAGTATCAGTCATTGTGTCTTCCGCATAGTTCGAATTTTTCCTTTTCTCCCTTAATCTTCACTTGCTTCCATATCCAAGGGCTAACAAGGGTTTTGTTGGATTTGGGGTAGAATAGAAGTATTTCTATCTTTTAAGGTTTCAAGGCTCTTGCTAGTCGCTAGACCTAGATTAGGTATATTTTTCCCCATAGCATAATTGGCAACTCCACTTGGGAGTCTCTCTAGGGTCTTGTTAGGAGATCTTTGTTTGGCTTGAGTTCCTATTTTTTTGTTGAGTGTTCTGAGTTTGTTTAGGTTTCTGGTCACCTTCCAGGTTCTTACCAACTTCCCTAATCTAGGTGGTATGTCTGAATATTTTTTTTTTTGATAAATTTCAATGGTTTACGCTCCTTGTTCTATACCCATCCCACGTACATACGCATTCTACTCTATACACAACTCACATACATACGCAGGATGACTCTACAGAGTACGTGTGCCTGTCTCATTGAAAAAAAAAATCAAAATATTTTATTTTCTTTTAGAAAAAATTTGGTTCCTTAGGTCTTCCTAATTTTTAGAGGCCTCTATTGGTTGTGGTTTGGCTAGGTTCAAGGCTCATATTGGTTATGAAAAATAGAAAAAAAAAATCTTGTATATATTTTTTGGCTTATTTTTATCTTGAAATATAAGAAAAATGAATTGCATGAATTGTGTATTCTGTGGTTTCTTTTATCATCCTTTTTTAGTTTTTCTTTGATTGAAAAAAAAAGGGAAAAAAGAAAACTTGTTTTTATGCTAGTTAGGTCTCTTTCTTTCTTTGCATTGCTTTGCATTGTTATTTGAAAAAGAAAAATAAATTAGCATAGGCTTGTGTTTTATTCTCATCTTTAAAGCATTTAAAAATAAAAAATAAGAAATAAAATTCTTTCATTTTATCTTTTGTTTCACTCGAAAGTTGCATTGTGCATTTTGCATGGAAAGGAGAAAATATTGCATCTTTAGGTTTAAAGGATTGTTCATGCATTTTCTTTCTGGAAACTCTTTTTTATTTGAAGGTTTAGTGTAAAGTTTTATTTTCTAGTGTTATTATAAGTTTCATTTTTTCAAGAGTCTCAAACAACATTAGTTTCACTACCGCACCCCTAAGTAATCAAGCCACTAAAATTAATGCTTATTGTTAAAATCTATCAGACCTTTTTGTTTATAGGGTACACCAATTAGACTAGGCTTTAGGGCCTTGGATTAGGTGTGGAGAGGAAAATATTCAAGGCCACTTAAATAAACTTAAGAGTATGACATAGGGAGTGTTGAATTCCAGTGTCATAAAATTTAGTCAGGATCCCCCTCTAACACAAGGGATAAACACGAGGTCGCACGAGGGAAGATAGACGAGATAGCCCCTCCAAAGCTAGACCAAGCATAGTGGGGATAGTATTTGAGAGTCATTCTTGGGATTCTGTTGATTACATCTGACTACAGAGATTCATGGAATTTGAATCTATTCGAGATACTTAGTTGTCTTTCCAACCATTTTTCTTGGGTACCCTTGAAAGGATTCATACATTCCTATACTTCTCATATGATCAGCCCGACTGTGGAATCTACTCGCCTGGTGGCTGACTGCGAGCTTGAAACCTAGTTCCCTTTATACTTACTTACACAACTGACTATGGAGGTGTACCACAATACCTAGGATAGACGTCAGTCCACGCTTTGCAGAGTATACTCGGAGGGTGTGTTATCACTTTGTAAATTCCTAGAGGTTGTTGTCAGGTAGAAGAAATTTACTAGAGGTAACCTTATCCAACCACTTCGAAACTGGGAGCTAGCCCTACCAGTTTATGAGAGGGATCTCTCTGTCATATTTAAATTTGTTTTACGTTTCAGATATTAGGCTAGTTAAATCGTGCAGGACCAAATGTTGTTTGGTTTTATAACATGGCTAAAAGGTTTTACGCATCCATTAGGCTATGGGGTCTATTTTATAAAGGTAGAGATCGAAGAACAAATATAAAGATTCCTTTCACAGGGCAGGATAATGAAACTACTGGATTCTTTAGTAATAAAATGATGGTTAGAAGAAAAAGGCGAGATGATAATTATAACCAAGAAGCATTTAAGAATTTCCCGACTACAATATAAGAAGAAAACACTTAGATCTTTAAAATCTAGCAACACAGTCTGCAAAGGTAAATTCTATAACTTTAACTCCTAAAATATCAGACTAGAAAAACAATATGATAACTAGAAAAGATACACATTCAACTGAGAATAGAAAACTTCACCAACAGATGACACGTAGGAATCTTGTGAAACGTCTCTTTATATTACTAAAAGATCTTATTGATAAAAATTACAATGCTTACAGCTTGCTAGGGCATAAAAATCAACCCTCAGTACTTTTAAGTTTGAAGTATTTATAATCAAAATTACAAACGAACCTGTCATAAATGATCAAGACGTGACTGACTTTGAATCTAACTAACTAGCTAACAAAATACAAAAATTTAGGAACTATTGATGATGTGTCGATTCTTCACGCTGAATCTGGGGAAGGTCGTTGGTGAGTCACCCACATGACTTTGACTGATCTATTTGCAAACTCAGCTTGCACACCTCATTTCCTACTGGATCAAATTGCACAGCTCTTCCCATATTAGATGACCGGGAATGGTGACTTTGAGTAGTCTACAGTATATTTCATCCACTTCTGTGTACTTGGAAAAAACTAGTTTGATGATGAAAATACATTTGATCTCGTGCTGTATGATGATGTCTGGATGCAAAGTCTCCAAGAACTCTTTGCTCGTTATACTGCCTTGTATCCCCAATAACTTGGAACTATCCTTGGCCATTGTAGCCATCTTATGCTTGTAGTCTGGAAGGGTCATCATCTTGTCATTCAGAACCATTAAACCAGGAAGACCTTTTTTCTGCAGAGCCTCGATCTTGCTGAAAAACCTTTGAACTCCAATGTCCATGTTTTGGACTTTTTCTTCCAACTGCAACATCAGTCATCTTTTGGCCACAACCCTCTTGACTTTGAGGATGGTTTCTATCCTATCTTCGATCTTAAAGTGTTCCAGTTCTTCTCTAGTCTTTGAGTTCAGGAATTTAATTATTCAATTGGCTTCAATCGTAATTTCTCCCAACTCTCCTTTTATTTTTTCAATAACATGCCTGCTTCTTATCACTATTTCATTTTGCTCAAACATGATCTGAACCATAGGCCAGATTTCATTTATGGATTTGGAGATATCCATCCATATATTATCCTTTGCTTCGACAAGGGTCTTGCCTGCTACTGTTTTCTTTTGTAGCTGCTACAATTTCTGTTTATCTTTTCTGATGTTTGTTTCTCCATGTTGTAGTTGGTCTAGTAAGAAGACTTGAGTTCCTTAAGGATCTCAACTTCGTTTTTCAGTCTGTTGATTTGTGTTTCTTGTAATTTCATCTCTTCCATGGAATTTTCTAGCTCCACAGTTTTTTCCAGAGCTGTCAATGGGGTGGCTAATGGGATTTTTGTTGTGGTGCTCATTGCTACAGTTGTTGTGCTAAATCCTGTGAGGGGAACTACACTCAGTGGAATGAATTCCATGGGTGTTGTCTATTCCTTCTCCTTTACCAACATTTCGAGCTCTTCTTCCATCTCCCTTAACTGTGCATTCTACTCCATGATCAACTTGAGCATATCATCCTTCTCACCTTCTGTCTCAGCGATCTCCTTAGCTTGTGCATCCTCTGTGGGTGGCAATTTTAGTTGTTTTCTCAGAGATGCTATATCAACGTTATTTTTATTTAGCAACTCCTATGTTCCTTTCACATTCAAGGGATCATACCCGATCTTGAATACCAATTCCTCTAAGGATTTTATCCTATTATTCTTTGCAAAAGAAGATATATTTTCCAGTTTCAACTGGGTCTAAACATTGTTTAGAGCTACTTGTAATTTTGCAGCTGTAGAGGAAACATGGGCCAAAGTAGAAAAAAAAAATTCTCCAGTCTGTTTGTGAAGATCCATCTGATCAGCTGGATGAACTTGTTTGGTATCAAACACAAGGGTTGACCTTTTGTAGTTAGTGATTTCTTTGGGTTGAGGTACATGTGCCTACAGAAATGCCAAATGAATTCTTCCTTTTTCTATGTCGAAAGATGATAACAATCTATGTTGTGCTGTGGATGTTTTCTTCCAAAACTGAGCATAGGTGTTATTTGTCAGTGTCTGGTTTTTCTTCTTAATCAGATCATAGTTTTCAAAGATGTTCAGCTTTGCGGATCCCTATGGAATTTGGGTGGCCACAGTTATGTCAGTCTGCTTCTTTGAAGAAGAAGTAGATGTTGTCTGATAGCTAATTGAAGGAATTGGTGTACCTTCTCCCTTAGCCCCTTTGGCAGACTGAGTATCTTCCTTACCATACCTGGGAATAGTATGAATGGTCTTAGGATTTTTACTGTGTAAATGAAAAATCTTTCGCTGATACTTCAGTGACCGAAAGAGAGGTATCTTTCCTTGGTCTTTTTTCCTTTGGCACTGGTGGAGTGGTAGTCTTTGAAGTCAGTATTAAGGAAGAATGTTGTTCAGTGTCTTCCAAGGTGTTCTCTTCCCACTGTGTCTGATTTACATACTTATCAATTTCTGGTTTGAGTGTGTGAGCATACTGTGCACTTTTTTTTTTAGCTCTCATTTTTGTGATGATTCCACTTAGATCATATTTCCAAATGAAACTGGTGTTGAATTTCATTCCCTTTAATATATTTTCTGCCTCCTCTCCAGTGGCTCGACTATTGCAGATAAAATGTCCTATTTCCCCCTTGATCCTCAGTTGCTATTTTTTCTTGAGAGATACAAAGTGAATATCATCTGAATTTATCATCTGGAAAATATAATCCAGTGCAAATATCCACAACGAGAAAATATTTGGGCAATTTGTATGGAGCTAACTCACATCCATACACTCCGATCTCTATGTGGTCTTGATATAGGAACCAGTCTCCCATCTTTACGATGTCTGAGAGGTGTAAGATTCTCTGGATCTCTTCATTTATCCTTGGCTATGGTATCCCACTAAGCATGCTCACCACCAGATGATAAAACATCTTGATAAATTGTTAAAAACTGAACTCTGTGGAGTTTCTTCTGTGAAGTGAAGTCCATAGGGTTACTGCCTGTGGTTTTCCATCCTGGTCCATTTTCTGCATAAGGAAGGAGAATTTATCTGCTTGATAAAACATGAACATGTGGGCCAGTATTGAGGAATACCAGAACATGCCCCCTTTGGTGAATTTAGAAAGTTGATCATGGATGTTCTCTGCTAGCAAAGTGTTGTAGTCAAACTAGATGGTGGCATTTTCCTCAGCGGAGAAAATAGATAGGGACCCCAATACAAGTTCATCTACCCATTTGTCTGAAAACTAGCCAAGTAGACAACAAAGTGATGAAATCACTTGGTTTCCCTTTTCTGAGAACAGGGAGGAATGATACAGGGGGATTTTTCTTGGGGAGTTGAGCATCCTGTGGGAGGAAAATCTCAAAGATCTGGGCTATTTGAGGAAAAGATAGGTTCTGGTATAACTCTGTTAGGATTTCAAAGTTGAAAGGGGAGGTGGATTCAACTCTAGATATATGCATCATCTGATCAATGGCCTCTGGTGTGATAAAGAAAAGAGTTTCTCCAAATGAAGAAACTATGGTTCTCTGGTCGGGGAGGTAATGAGATTGACACTTGAGAGCGAATTCTGGGAAATGATGGACCTGGTGAAAGAGATACAGGGGAAAATTTCACTCCCAGATCCCAAACTCATCGCTTTGATCTAGGAATGTGTCTTTAAACCATGACTGTAATTCTACGAAATCGAATTTTCACCTGGTCTCTGAGATAAGATAATCTTTGTCTGCTAATGGAATCCAGTCGAGATCGGCGGGAGGGGAGAGTAATGGATTATCCTTGACTTCTGCTTTTTTAGACTTTGGTGCCATCACTTCCAATGGTACCTGCAACTGAAACAAAAATGTTAGCGGATAATGGCTATGGATGGGTAGATGGATGGATCGGTGAGGGGGAGAAAATTGTATGGTGTGCGAAGAGAGTGAACAGTGTGAAAATGGTGAGACAGGGGTTACTTTTGAGTGAACGGGTATCCATTGGGCGTGAGGGACAGGTCAACAGGATAACGAATATGTAGCCTGGAATAAATTGCCAACAGATCCTTAGGAACATGAGGAGGTAGGAGAAGGACATATGATGTGTGTACCTAGATGATGTGGCAGATGATGATTGGGGGGATAAAAGAGGGAGACATGACCTGTAACGGGTGGATGGATAAGATAGGTGGAGATGGATATTGATATGTGACATCATGAGGTGGTGGCGGTATGTCAGAAGGGAAAATATGTGATTCAATAGATTAGAGACACGTTGGGATGGGGCCTACTGGGAACAAACGCCTCATTTCGGACCCCCCCCACCGTTAAAGGAAGAACAGTCGGGGGTGCCCGAAATCTCCTGTAGGCCATCCATCTATGCACTATTGGGATAATCGTAGTTATGTGCGCACTTATTAATCACCATTTTGGACCCCCCCCCCCACTGTTAAAGGTAGAATGGTCGGGGGGGTCCAAAATCTCATCTTAGTCGTAGATCTGTGCGCCAACGACTCGACCATAGATCTTTGCGCAAACTTTAATATCTGGGAGCGATTTAATATATCCATCAGAACTTAGGCTGAGTTCTTTTTGTGAGTTTTGTGTGCTGCTTCCCTTGCCTTTGTCACCATGGGGTTAGGAAAGCACCTAAAACATCAGAATCATACATTTTCTTCGAACACCATTCAAAATTTATTGAAAGAAAAGTTGGCTAGCCTACGTCCTATCCTACCTACCTACACCTTTAGCCCATATTAAACTGTTGTACTAAGAGATTACTCTACCCTAGGGTTATTTGACCAAGATTAGACAGTTTGATCAAATTTATTCACTAGCTAACCTATCTACTTGGATAATATTAAACAGTTTAGGCAAGCTTATTCACTAATCCTATCAACATCAATTTAGAAGGACCTGACCATGTTTAAATAGTATGGATCAAGTCATTTTTATTGCATGGGGATTTGTTCATTTTTTATTCTATGCCCTCTTTATTCTTTTCTTTCTTTTCTTTTTCTTTCTTTTTCTTTCTTTTTTTTTCTTTTTCTTTTGAAAATAATTTGCATGTATGAAATATTATTTGCAAGATAAAAAACATCAATAGTGAGAATTTTCCAGTCACCAGATGATCCTATAAATTATACGGTTATAACAACAACTCCACCTGGGGATGGTACTCTCCTTTTGAAGTGCCAAGAACTTGTTTCCTGATGTCTGCAATTTTTTTCCTCCATTTACTTTATTTTTGCTATTTTTTTTTGTTTTATTTTGGAAACTTGGTGGCATTTATTAGTAGCTCAGGGGCCTTTGTTGTGGGCTTCAACCATATGTTCCATGTCACCCACATGAAACCTTGAATGAAAATGAAATGGTGTGTACAATGAAAAGTGGATTCATGAGATCTCTATTGGGGAGGCAAGTAATGCTTCAACATCCTGTTGTTAACTGGTCCACCTGGAAGGTCTGTCCCATCACTGTTTTTTAGCAAAAATACATTATTTCCTCTGAATGCCTGAACTATCAATTTTTCTGTGTTTCCCCTTATCCTCATTTCTATAATCCCATTTGAGAACCAAGTCACCTAACTCAAAATCATCTTCTTTAGTCCTCTTGTCATAAATCATTTTTATACCTTCTTGAATGAACTGAGTCTTGTTGTAGACTTCCTCTCTAGATTGCATTAGGTGGATCATTTGATTTATCCTTCATTGGACATCATTTGGTTCTACTTGTACTTCCTACAATAATTTCATGACCAGGATTCCTAATGAAAGGGGAAAAACTGCTTTTTTGTCATACACCAACTGGTATGGAGACATACCAATTGCTCTTTTGGTGCTTATTCTGTCAGCCCAGAGTGAAAAAACCAACTTATTATGCCATGATTTCTTATTTTCTTGCAGTATCTTTCTGAGAAAGTTCACTAGACTTTTGTTAGAAGACTCAGCTAGCCCATTTCCTTGTGGATAATAAGTTGTTGAGTGTCCCAAAATAATGTGATATTGACTACAAAAATCTATGAGCCTTTTGGATATGAAAGTCCTTGCATTGTCAGCTATAATGTTTCTGGGGCATCCAAAATGAGACAAAATGTTAGTTTCTAAAAACTTGATGATAACAAAGTCAGTAGCTTGCCTACATGGCACAACTTCGATCCACTTGGTGAAGTAGTTTGTGGCTGTGAGGATCCACTTGTGTTGGCCCGAGGAGGATGGATGTATTTCACCAATGAAGTCTAGACCCCATTGTTGGAAAGGAGATTCAACTGATATTGGTTTCATAGGGAGTGGCAGAAGCTTCCTTTTACCTTCAAAAATATGGCACTTGTGGAAAGAATTAACCTTCTGGTGGACGTCAGTGAACAGACTAGGCATGTAAAAACTAGCTCTCAGAATCTTGTTAGCTGTGGTCTTCCAGCTCAGGTGCCCACCACAGTCTCCTGCATGAAAATCTTGAAGAACGTTTTTTGCTTCATCTTTTAACAAGCAATTAAGCAAGACACCACCAGGATCTTTCCAATAAAGATTGCTTTCTAGAATACAAAATTTCAATGCTTTCAATTTAATAAATATGGCTTTGGTTTTAGTCAAACTAGGAGGAGATTGTAAATTTTGGAGTACAAAAATGAGGTCTATGTACCAAGGGGAGTTTAAGAATACCTCTTTTATGTTTGGAGTCGTCTGCTCTTCCGATCCGTCAACTAAATCCAAACAAATTAATATCTAGAGAATGAAAATTAGACTCAGCCATTAGTTTGGAAAAACCCTATCCTTTGATCAATTTAGTAGGTTTTATTTCAATTTCGTATTCCAGAATAACCACAATCCATTTTCCTCTTCTACCATATGGATTATCCCAGGTCAAGATATCCTTAACCACTGTGTTTGGAACGTATGCAATCCTGTGAGAATGGAGAATATAGATTCTAAAGTCCTTTATGGATTTCACCAGAGCGAAAGCCTGTTTCTCCATTATGTTATAGTTCAAAGCAACATCTCTCAAAGATTTGCTGAAAAACACTATTGGTTGTTCATACCCTTCACTGTTTTTCTGCAACAACATTGTTGCTATGGTGTGTTCAGATGCAAAGGAGAAAAGGTAAAAGTCTTTGGTGTAATCTGGGCTGATCAGAACTGGGGCTTGGGTGAGCGCATATTTCACCTACTCAAATGATTGTTTAGACTCGACGTTTGATTTGATTTTTGTGTATTTTTTCAACATATTAGTGATGTTCCTGAGAATTTCGGCAAAGTTTGGTATGAACCTTCTAAGGAAATTTATTTTTCCAATGAAAGATTACAGTTCTTTGATGTTCTTAGGGTGTTCCACCTTCTGGATGGCTTCTATCCTACTGGGATCTATTTTAATTTCGTCTTTCGAGATTATGTGTCCCAGTAGTTTACCTTCCTCTAACCCGAAAAGGCTTTTCTTAGGATTCAATGAAATCCCAAATTTCCTGCACTTCTCAAGCATGTGTCTAAGGTGGAGTAAGTGTTCCTCGTCAGATTTGGAGTAGATAGTCACATCGTCTAGATAAATGACTATAAATATTCCATTCTCATCCACAAAAGAAATGTCCATTTCCCTTTGAAAATTATCCCCAGCGTTCATCAGACCAAAAGGCATCTTCACGTACATGAAGGTTCCCTAGGGTGTGGTAAAAACTGTCTTCTCTTGATCTTCTGGATGGACAAGAACTTGGTTGTAACCAGAGAAACCATCTAGTAAGGAGATCATGCTGGACCCAACCACCTTTTGTAAAATATGGTCCATTTTGGACAAAGGGTAATTGTCTTTGAGGGAGACTTTGTTCAGATTTATGAAATCTATGCAAAGTCTAATCTCACCAGTTTTCTTCCTGGTAGGAACTAAGTTAGAAACCCATCTAGAAAACCTCAAGGGGACCATTATCTTTGCATCATACATCTTTTTGATATCTTTCTTTATCAGGGGAAGCAACTTGGTATTAATTCTCCTAAGTTTCTATTTGAATGGTTTTGTTCTTCTTTTATGGGAATGCGATGTTATATGATACTCGTGTCGTAAGATTTCAAGTCCTTGTAACCCCAGGCAAAAACATCTACGTATTCCTTAAAAAGTTCAATGCATTTGCATTTTTTCTCAGGGGGTAGAGATTTATAAAGTTTTATCATCTTGGGTTTTTCTTCTATTCCTATGTTGCATTCTTTGACTTCCTTACCACTAGCTTCAATTTTCGGTTTTTTGGCTACGTCATTAAAATCGAATAAGTCTTCTAGAAGAAATAGACCTCTAGGTAACACATTACTTTTCAACTGTAGAATACCATAATATTTCTCATTTTCATTTAATTCATCTTCATCTACTTTACTTTCATTGAGCTTTTTGAAATCTACGTTATTTACACTAACACTTTCAGAAACATAATTATTTACAATCTCATCATCATTGTAATGACCCTTTTCTTATTACTGTGAATAATTTCATAAATAATCCTAAACATTAGCTAAATTATAATTAATTATTATATAACCTTAATTGATTACAAGTTATTAATT
>JZKD02S1740809.1:0-16680 GCA_000966675.3 Picea glauca | reverse complement strand
GATTTAATTCCCCTTTTCTGAAATCTTGAACTATTTTTTTGTTTCCATCCTTTGCGAGGTTCTGCTCGATGCCCAAACTGTTCATGACAATAGGTCGCCTTTCGAATAGTGCCTTTTAGAGTCTTTGTCTCATCAAATTCAATTTTGTTCCAATAGTCCTTAGGTAGTCCACTGATGAAGCGTTGTACCTTTACCTTTTCTTCTTTTATATAGGGTACATAACTCAACAAATCGAGGAATTTGTTGACATATTCTTCTATAGTGAGTTGTCCTAGTTTGAGTTCATAAAACTCTTTAGTCTTTTCATCAAAGTATTTTTCCGACAGGTACTTCTTCCAGAAGTATTTCTCAAACCGTCCCCAAGACAGGTCCTCTTCGCGAACCCCTTTCACATTCTTAAGGTATTCCCACCAAATGGAAGCCTTTCTGTTTAAGTTGAAGGTGGCCACTCGGCCCTTCATATTTTCTGAAAATTCATGGACTCTGAAATACTTCTTTAGTCCAAGAAGCCAGGCCTCTGCTTCCTCTCCCTTCTTTATTTCACCGTCGAAGGAGGGTGGTTTGGCTTTTCTAAATTCTTCGAATTTACAACCTTTGGAAGGATTTTTCTTCTTCTGTTTCCTTTGGGAATAGGAACTGGTTCTGATGCTAGAAGATCCCTCTGAATCGCCAGCTTCTTGCTCAGGGGAATCATCCAACGCTTGTCCTTTACCTCTATGGTGGACCTTTTTCGACGTGCTCCTCTCAGTGTGGCCACTGATATGACCATGTTTCTGAGTTTCAGGTTCATGCTGCATTTGTCTTTGTAGATCGGATAAACTCTGCAGTAAAACTGCGTTAATTTCTATTTTCTTTTCTTGTTCTTTCATCATCCTTTCATTGTCAGCCTTACAGCTTTGTAATTCGACAATGAGGCTCCTCACAGTCTCGGCTAGATCTGGAGGGGTCCCTACTGCCCTCCTTTCGTCAGACTCTTCGTCTCTATTGTGGGAGCCCTCTACCACTTCATGGTGAGTCACCATACTATGCGTTGATAATTTCCCGCGGTTGATCTTCCGTTCTTTTGCAAAAACGGAAAAACATTGTTTGTTAGTCAATATTTATATTTGTTTATAACCAGTACATAATTCATATTTTCATATGTACACACACAATAGGGGTTTTTCTTTTCATTCTTAACTTCGTCTTTTGATTAGGAAGGTTAAGACAGGGGGTCACTCCTTTTAGGAGTGTTTTGAATGGAGCTTCTACGCAACTCGTTCATGAGCCCAAGTAGGCCAAGTGTTGTAACCATGCTCTGATACCAATTTGTAACACACCCACTACAAAATTTAAAAAAATTTTGGCCTTTTTCTTCTTTTTCCCGTAGGAACGTAGTTCCCCGAATCCCTACAGGGCCTGATACAGACCCTACCATCCCTTATCCGCACTGATATAATCGACAGTTATGGCCACAAACCTTATCGGAGGGTACTCATCGACTTTTGCGATACGAGAAATCGCGATGCAAGTATTCCTTTGTTCATTTCGGGGTTTCATCCATTGAAATTTCGCAGCTAGCGAATATGAGGAAAACTGATCTTTGGGAGTCCCAAGTACCGAAAAGCCGAAACGCCAAAACCACGTGTGCTAACCCACTTCGGGACTTCACCTATCAGGATTTTGTGATATGCGAGGACAACACATTTGCTACTATATGTCCCAAGTGCCGAAACACCGAAACATTAATTCTAGTGACCCTATACTCCTTTTCAGAGTTTCATACTTTGGGGTTTTGCAAGTTGGGAGTTTGGGGGATGCGATGACAGGAGGTCTCGCACCTAGGTTTCCCAAGAGTCGAAACTCTGAAAACTCATAACTTACCCACACACTAGCATTTCAGGATTTCACCCATCAGGATTTCGGGACTCGTGAGCACAAGGGAATACGCACTTAGGTATTCTCTGCGCGACCTCCCAGTTTTAAGGATCGTTTATTCACGACATGAACTGAAGCAACTCTTTGGATTCCCTATTGGAACCACAATTGTCTGATCCATAGGTCCTTTCAGAAGCTCTCCTGTGCAAACAACACTAGGTACAAGCTCCTCCTTCTCCGTGTGACCACAACGCTATGACCAAGGCCTAATCCAAAAGGCACTTGTCGTAATTTACAATCTCGCGAGTTCACATGTCAAATTTCTTGATGACTCCTTCTCAATCCTGTGATACCCAAAATCACAAAATGGGTATAGCTCCCTTCTTTGTCAGCTCTCTCTATGTGTGACCACCGGCTAGGCTTAATGCTATCACCTCTCGCTACTCTCTGTTTCATGAGTTTTAGCATCGAGCTCCCGTGCTCTCATCTCGTGAATCCCCGAGATGCGAGAAATCAATTGAGCATTGACTCCCTTCTCTAGGTGACGTGTGTCCACCTGTCAATCACGTGGGCCCCACCTTGTGGTTCTGCCAGGTGTTCCCTCATTCCCAACTTTCGGCACTTCGCGACTTATTGTGTCGAGAAGAGGTTCTCTCAACCTCCGAACCTCCGAATGCGTGATATGTGTGATGAGGCTCTGATCCTACGGTCCTCCGCGACCAGGATCCTACAGCTGTGGTCCCGATTTCTTCGCTACTCACGAAGATAAAAGAAAAGGGTTGAGGCATTTAATGCCCTCGTTTCTTCCTCCAATCTAATGGTCAAGACTAACCTTAGATCTTCTGATAGGATCTCATCTGTCAATCGATACTTAACCACACGCTGCCATTTCAGGATTTCGTAAATCAGGGTTTCAGGACTCGCGAGTACAAGAAAACTCACACCTATATACTCCGGGTGCCAAAACTCCGAAAACTCTTAATTTACCCCCACACTAATAATTTGGGATTTCGCAAGTCGGGGTTTCGGGACTTGCGAGTGCAAGGGGGCTCGCCCTTGGGTACTCCGGGTACCGAAATACCGAAATGTTGGGATCTACGAGGACCTTTCTCCCTCGTGCAAGAGTTTAAGTCTTAAGCTATAACATCCTCCTTCGGATCCTTAGGTAATTTACAACAGGTTTTGAAGACCAGACTGAAAGGTCTTCTCAAAGGTAAAGAAGTAGGTCTCGAAAGGGTTCCTTCGTGAGGAAATCTATCCAATCCATCAGGTAGGAAAAACACAGGAACAAATCTCCTGAGAGAAGACTTGAAAATCTATATTAGTTCATCATATATATATATATATATAAACATAAGCCATACATGGTCCTTCAAAAAAAAAGAACATGCAACCATCATTTCTGGTCAAAACACCACACAGACAGTCTTATACTCAAACCATTCATGGATTGCACAGACTATGAGAATACATATCAGCGTATAAACTTCAAGATACAAGATATAAAACACTTATCAGAAATAACACCAGGTGTGATTGTAACTACTGAGAGGGGTGCTCATTTTCACTCAACTATAGGCTCAGTGACTCCCAACAGATTTACCACTAGCCACCCCCGAGCTGAGACCACGATGCTGCAAGACTGAGTCTCGGTTTTTTAGTGACCGAGAACGAAGGTTACTCTCCTTCTTCTCTGCTATCACTCACTCTTTATTTTTCCAGAGTTCTCCTTCTTCCTTCCCTCGCATCTGCCCCCTTGATTGCCCACTCTTTCTTCCTTTTCTCCTTTCGGCGAGGTTGCATGTGGCACGATTTTCCTCGCGGTGGTCAGGTTTGAGGACGCTACTGATGGGAGGTTCAACCCCATCCCTCATTACTCATGAGGATCCATTTACCTACCAACCTGGTGAGTCATTTAATTCAGGGCCAGCGAGCCGCTCTTGGTTCTCTAGGCCAGTGAAGTCCAAATATGGTATTGGTTTCAATGGAAGTTAACGCCACCTTTCCAGGTGCCTTCCACCACCTTTCTTCAGCCATCGTGGTCTCTTTTTCAGCACATCCCCTCTCAACAGTCCTGCAATATATATATTCATAATATTATTCATATTCATCGACCTTTTTCACAAGGTCCATTCACATTTTTTAGTTTGTCACAATACTTGGCCAGTATAGTTATTTTTACAGACTGGGGGAAACAGGGTGTTACACATATCATGTAAGGGGGAAACCAACACCAATGGGGCATATCTCACTGCAATGATTGGTCGAAGAGGCTGAACAACAACCTGTGCGACAGGGGAGGTAGTGACTAAAGCTGTAGAAGATGAAGGTCTGGGAGAAAAGGAGTGACCTAGTTTAGATTTAAAAGAAATTGCAGCAATCATCAAAGTAGGGAGTTCGATTGATGGTTGAAGGTGGATTTTGTCTAAGGCTTGACTAAGATTTGCAACTAGGTATTGGCGCTTGTCATATTCCAGGCGAAAAAATTGATCAACTTCATCTCTGGGAGAGATTATTTCAGGGTCTTGGGCTGAAAGATGGTTTGATCTAAAATCGTTTCACTGACAAAAATATCTGATTTTGTCCTGAAAAAGCTTTGTTGAAAATATATATCAAACTCGATATCTTGAAAAGAAACTAACTTCTCTGGGAGAGAAGGGGACCTTAGAAGTGGACTCTGGCTCTCGGAAACCTCTGCATTGTTTTTCTTCTTGAATATTTTTTTGGGATTGTCTATTACTACTACAAGCTTTGGGTCTGGATGAGATCTGGCAAAACCTCTTTTGGGAGCTAGAATTCTAATTTTTTATTTTGTTTTTATTTATAAGAGAATATTAAACTAATTATATACAAACTTTAACAACCTCGGAATTTTATGACTTGTTCAGAAATAAGGTTTTCTTTGTCTAGGGAAAAGAAACCGTAGGATTGAAATATTTTTCAATTCCCCAGTATGGTTGCCATTTATGTTATCACTCTGTAAATTCCCAAAGGTTGTTGTCAGGTAGAAGAAATTTACTAGAGGTAACCTTATCCAACCACTTCGAAATTGGTAGCTAGCCCTACCAGTTTCAAAGAGGGATCTCTCTGTGATATTTAACTTTTCTTTAAATTTCAGATATTAGGCTAGTTAAATAGTGTAGGATCGAATGTTGTTTGTTTTTATAAAATGGCTAAAAGGTTTTACGCATCCATTTGGATATGGGGTCTATTTTATAAAGGTAGATATCGAAGAACAGATATAAAGATTCCTTTCACAGGGTAAGATAATGCAACTAATGGATTCTTTAGCAATAAAATGATGGTTAGCATAAAAAGGCGAGATGATTAATTATAACCAAGAAGCATTTAACAATTTGCTGACTACAATATAAGAAGAAAACACTTAGATATTTAAAATCTAGCAACAGAGTAGGCAAAGGTAAATTCTGTAACTTTAACTCCTTTTAAATGATCAGACTAGAAAAACAAGATGATAACTAAAAAAGATACACATTCAACTGAGAATAGAAAACTCCACCAATAGATGACATGCAGGAATCCTGTGAAACATCTCTTTATGTTATTGAAAGATCTTCTTGATAAAAATTACAGTGCTTACAACTTGCTAGGGTGTAAAAATCAATCCTCAGTACTTCTAAGTTTGAAATATTTATAATCAAAATTACAAACGACCCTGTCATAAATGATCAGGATGTGATAGACTTTGAATCTAACTAACTAGCTAACAAGATACAAAAAATTTGGAACTGTTGATGTTGTGTCGAATTCTTCATGTTGAATCTGGGGAAGGTCGTTGGTGAGTCGCCTACATGAATTTGACTTATATGTTTGCTGACTCAGCTTACACACCTCATTTCCTACTCGATCAAATTGAAAAGCTCTCCCATCTTAGCTGACTGGAAATGGAGACTTTGAGTAGTCTACGGTATATTTCATCCACTTCTGTGTACTTGGAAAAAGTTGGTTTGATGATGAAAATATATTTGATCTCGTGTTGTATGTTGATGTCTAGCTGCAAAGTCTCCAAGAACGCTTTGCCCATTATACTGCCTTGTATCCCCGAGAACTTGGAACTATCCTTGGCCATTGTAGCCATATTATGCTTATAGTCTGGAAGGGTCATCAGCTTGTCATTCAGAACCATTAAACCAAGAAGACCTTTTCTCTGCAAAGCCTTGATCTTGCTGAAAAACCTTTGAACTCTAATGTCCATGTTCTGGACTTTTTCTTCCAATTGCAACATCAGTCCTCATTTGTTAACAACCCTCTTGACTTTGAGGATGGTTTATGTCTTGTCTTCAATCTTCAAGTCTTCCAGTTCTTCTCTAGTCTTTAAGTTCAGGAATTTAATTATTTCATTGGTTTTAGTGGGAATTTCTCCCAACTCTACTTTTATTTTGTCAATAGCCTACCTGCTTCTTATCACTAGTTCATTTTTCTCAAACATGATCTGTACCACAGGCCAGATTTAATTTATGGATTTGGAGATATCCATCCAAATATTCTCCTTTGCTTCGACAAGGGTCTTTCCTGCCACTGTTTTCTTTTGCAGCTACTACAATTCCTGTTTTATCTTTTCTGATGTTTGTTTCTCCATGTTGTAGCTGGTTTGGTAAGAAGGCTTGAGTTCCTTAAGGCTCTCAAATTCCTTTTTCAGTCTGTTGATTTGTGTTTCTTGTAAGTTCATCTCTTCCATGGACTTTGCCAGCTCCATAGTTTTTTCCAGAGCTGTCAGTGGGGTGGATGATGGGATTTTTGTTGTGGTGCTCGTTCCTATAGTTGTTGTGCTAACTATTGTGAGGGGAACTGCACTCAATGGAATGACTTCCATGAGTGTTGTTTATTCCTTCTCCTTTACCAACCTTTCCAGCTCTACTTCCATATCCCTTAACTGTGAATTCTTCTCCATGATCAAATTGATCATATCATCCTTCTCACCTTCTGTCTCAATGATCTCCTTAGCTTGTGCATCCTCTGTGGGTGGCAATTTTAGTTGTTTTCTCAAAGATGTTATATCAACATTATTTTTCTTTAGCAACTTCTTTGTTCCTTTCACATTCGAGGGATCATACCTGATCTTGAATACCAATTCCTCTAAGGATTTTATCCTGTTATCCTTTGGAAAAGAGGATATATTTTCCAGTTTCAACTTGGTCTGAACATTGTTTAGAGCTACCTGTAATTTTGTAGTTGTAGAGGAAGCATGGGACAAAGTGGAAAAAACCATCTCTCCAGTCTGTCTGTGCAGATCCATCTGATCAGTTGGATGAAATTTTTTGGTATCAAACATAAGGGTGGACCTTTTGTAGTCAGTGATTTCTTTGGGTTGAGGTACCTGTGCCTGCAGAAATGCTAGATCCATTCTTCATTTTTTCTATGTCGAAATTTGATAATAGTCTATGTTGTGCTATGGATGTTTGCTTCAAGAATTGAGCATAGGTGTTATTGGTCAGTGTCTGGTTTTTCTTCTTAATCAGATCATATTTTTCAAAGATGTTCAGCTTTGCGGATCCCTATGGAATTTGGGTGGCCACAGTTATGTCAGTATTCTTCTTTGAAGAAGAAGTAGACGTTGTCTGAAAAATGATTAAAGGAATTGGTGTACCTTCTCCCTTATCCCTTTTGGCATACTGAGTATATTCCTAACCAGACCTAGGAATAGTATGAATGGTCTTAGGATTTTTACTGTGTAAATGAAAATCTTTCACTGATACTTCAATGACCGAAAGAGAGGTATCTTTGCTTGGTCTTTTTTCCTTTAGCACTAGTGGAGTGGTAGTCTGTGAAGTCAAGATTAAGGAAGACTGTTGTTCAATGTCTTCCAAGGTGTTCTCTTCCCACTGTGTCTGATTTACATAATTCTCAATTTCTAGTTTGAGTGTGTGAGTATACTGTGCACTTTTGTTTTTATCTCTCATTTCTCCGATGATTCCACTTGGATCATATTGCCAAATGAAACTGGTGCCGAATTTCATTTCCTTTAACATCTTCTCTGCCTCTTCTCCAACGGCTCGACTATTGCAGATAAAAGGTCTTATCTTCCCCTTGATCCTTAGCTATTTATTTTTCTTCAGAGATACAAAGTGAATATCATCTGAATTTATCATCTGGCGAATATACTCCAGTGCAAATATACGCACAGGAAAATATTTGGGCAATTTGTATAGAGCTAACTCACATCCATACACTCTGATCTTTGTGTGGTCTTGATATAGGAACCAATATCTCATATTTGAGAGGTCTGAGATGTGTAAGATTATATGGATCTCTTCATTTATCCTTGGCTCTGGTCTCCTACTGAGCATACTCACCACTGGATGATAAAACATCTCAATAAATTGTTTAAAACTGAACTCAATGGAGTTTCTTCTAAGAAGTGAAGTCCATAGGGTTACTGCCTGCGGTTTTTCGTCCTAGTCCATTTTCTGCATAAGGAAGGAAAATTTATCTGCTTGCTAAACCATGAACATGTAGGCCAGTATTGAGGAATACCAGAACATGCCCTCTGTGGAGAATTTAGAAAGATGATCGTGATTGTTCTCTGCGAGGAAAGTGCTTTAGTCAAAATAGATGGTGGCATTTTCCTCAGCGGAGAAAATAGATAGGAACCCCAATATAGGTTCATCTACCCATTCATCTGAAAAATAGCCAAGTAGACAACAAAGTGATGAAATCACTTGGTTTCCCTTTTCTGAGAATAGGGAGGACTGATACGGGGGATTTTTCTTGGGGAGTTGAGCATCTTGTGGGAGGAAAAGCTCAAAGATCTGGGCTCTTTTAGGAAAAGAAAGTTGAAAGGGGGGGAGGATTCAGCTCTAGATATCTGCATCATCTGATCAATGGCCTCTGGTGTGATAAAGAAAGGATTTTCTCCGGACAAAGAAATTATGGCTCTCTAGTTGGGGAGGTAATGAGCTTGACACTTGAGAGTGAATTCAGGGAAATGATGGACTTGGGGAAAGAGATATAGGGGGGAATTTGACTCCCAGAGCCCAAACTCATTTCTTTGATATAGGAATGTGTCTTTAAACCATGACTGTAATTCTTTGAAATCAAATTTGCACCTGGTCTCTGAGATCAAATAATATTTGTCTGCTAATGGAATCCGGTCGAGATCGACGGGAGGGGGGAGGAGTGGATTCTCCTCGACCTATGCTATTTAAGACTTTGGCACCATAGCTTCCAATGGTACCTGCAACTGAAACAAAAATGTTAGTGGATAATGGTTATGGTTGGGTAGATGGTTGGATCGGTTGGTGTGGGAAATTGTCTGGTGTGCGGAGAGAGTGATCAGTGTGCAAATGGCAGGACAGGGGTTACTTTTGAGTGAACGAGTATCCATTGGGCACGGGGGATAGGTCAGAAAGCTAACGGATATGTAACCTATAATAAATTTCCAACAGATCCTTATGAATGTGAGGAGGTAGGAGAAGAACGTATGATGTGTGTACCCAGATGATGTGGACGATGATGATTGGGGGGATAAAAGAGGGAGACATGACCTGTAATGGGTGGATGGATAAGATAGGTGGAGATGGATATTGAGATGTGACATCATGAGGTGGTGGTGGTATGTCAGAAGGGAAAAGATGTGATGCAATAGATTAGCGACATGTTGGGATGGGGCCCGCTGGGAAAGAACGCCTCATTCTGGACCCCCCCCACCGTTAAAGGAAAAACAGTCGGGTAGGTCCGGAATCTCCTGTAGACCGTACAATTGCATGCTTTCGGGATAACCATAGATCTTTGTGCACTTTTTAATCACCATTCCAGACCCCCCCCCCCCCCCCATTAAAGGTAGAATGGTCGGGGGGGGGGTCCGAAATCTCATCTTAGCCATAGATCTATGCGTCAATGACTCGGTCGTAGATCTTTGCGCAAAATTTAATCTCCGAGAGTGATTTAATATATTCATTAGAACTTAGGATTAGTTCTTTTTCTGAGTTTTGTGCATTGCTTCCCTTACTTTTGTCACCATGGGGTTAGGAAAGCACCTAAAACATCAGAATCATACATTTTCTTTGAACACCATTCAAACTTTATTGAAAGAAAATTTGGCTAGCCTATGTCCTATCCTACCTACCTACACCTTTAGCCCAGATTAAACTATTGGACCAAGATATTACTCTACCCTAGGGTTATTTGACCAAGATTAGACAGTTTGATCAAATTTATTCACTAGCTAACCTATCTACTTGGCTAAGATTAAACAGTTTAGCCAAGCTTATTCACTAATCCTATCAACATCAATTCAAAAGGACATGGCCATGTTTAAACAGTATGGATCAAGTCATTGTTATTGCATGGGGCTTTGTTCATTTTTTCTTCTATGCCCTCTTTATTCTTTTCTTTCTTCTCTTTTTCTTTATTTTCTTTTCTTTTTCTTTTGAAAATAATTTTCATGAATGAAATATTATTTGCAAGATAACAAACATCAATAGTGAAAATTTTCCAGTGACCAGATGATCCTATAAATTATAGGGTTATAACAGGGTGTTTCTGTGTTTGAGTTCCACTTGCACCAATAAGTTTCTCTAGTATTGGTTGGCGTAATTGTTATTCCTACCTTTTGATTGATTTATCTTTAGGGACTTTTTAGTGGTGTTCTCTATGCTCGTTAGTTTACCATAATGAGTTAGTTATTAATTGCTTTGGGTATCTGACCTAGGGTGGTAAACCACCCACTCCTCCGATCATGAGAAATTTTGGGTCTTTCGCTTAGAAACATGGAGCCGCCTCCTTATAGGCATATTTATATAACAATGATTTACCAAGGTCAGTGTGTGAGACTTTTACAGACTTGAATGATCCTGCAAGGGAATACCCTATGCATAGAATCTTCATGGAAAAATTTATTGATGATACCAACCAAGGAACCCCTTCGCAAGGGGATTCTTGTGATTTTCCTTTCTTTGGAAATGTTGGTGTCCCTTTTATGGCCACGTTGTACATTATTGGATTGAATGTGGGACTACCGGTTTTGTTGGGTACCATTCCAAATGTCCCTAATTATCTTGATTCTTATGAATTAAGCACCTTATGTCATGGGAATCATGTTGATGTTCCTTCATCAACAAAGTCTTCTCCTCCTCCTTCTGCCTTCTCTGGTGAAAGTATAGCTACTAGTAATCGGAATTCTAATTGAAATAGAAAAAGGAAGAATAGGAAAAAGAAATATCTGGCCTCTGCGAGTCATGTTGGAGATAGGTTGTCAACCTTTCTGAGTCATGTTGAAGACAAGAAACCAGCTGTTGCGAGTCATGTTGTGGAAAATGTCCAGTCACTGCTAGTCATACTGGAAATAAGTATGTAACCTTTGTGAGTCATGTTATCAACCAATCGACAACTTTTTAAAATCATGTTGGAAATGAGAAACCAACCACTTCTATTCATGCTGGGGGAATTTATTCTATTGAGAAACCTAGATAGATAGGATGTAACCCTAATTTCCATTGTAATATTTGCAAGGGATATCACCTTAATCATCTATGCCCTGCCATTCCGGAGGCACGAAGATTGTGGTCCATGTCTGAAAGATCATCTGATTTTGAGTCTTCTTCGGTTTTCCATCATCCTATTCAGCCAATGGTTGAGGAAGTGGTCATGTAAATTCAATCTTCAACTGATCCCACTCCTATTTTTTGGGTTGATGCACCTTCAGACCATGTTGTCTCACAACCTATTCATCCAGTGGTTGAGGAAGTGGTCCTGTTGATCCAATCTTCATACAATCCCACTCTTATCTTGGAGAGTGTCGAGTCTACCAAAGTGGTCACATTGATGAAATATTTGGATTATCCCACTCTTCTGATGGGGAGTGATGTGTCTACCAACTATGTTTTTAACATTTCCAGTTCAGTACTTTCAAAACAAGGGGAAATTATGCTCACTTCGAGCACACCCCCTCCAAGTCCTAGGATGGTTTGGTTTGATTGGAATGACCTTGTGAAGCCTCACCTTCCTTCTTCTACACCCTTTCAAATAAGGTTTGAAGTTAATTCAAAAAACATCTACCGATGTATTGTGGATGAAGGGGCCTCTGCAAGTATTTTATCCTCCTTGGCTTGGAAACCTTTCAGTTCTCCCGAGCTTGTGTCTGCTTCGCATGAGATGTTGGTTTTTGACAAATGTACTAGTGAATATTTGGGGATTGTTTCTCAATTTCCTATATCATTAGGTGGGAATATTGTCCTTGTCGATGTTATAGTGGTGAAAGTCCCGTTAGATTTAAATATTCGTCTCAGGAGTGATTATGTATATGCTATGAATGTTGTGGTGTCTACGCTCTTTCGAGTGATGCATTTCCCTCACAATGGAATCATTGTCACTATTGACCAAATAGTATATGATAATCACCATCCTAATTTGGCATTAGTTCAGTTTTCCCTTTTATATGTTCCTAGTGTTCATGTAGAATATATCCTACCATGGATAAATTATGTGGTGTCTTATACTCTATGTTCAATTTCTTCTGAGAAGGAACATGTGAAATCATGTTCACCTTCTCAAGATATGGTCTCAACAATTGATCAGTATTGTTAACCACTAGGGGAATGGGAGCCCTTGCTTCCCCCTCTTGATCTGAGTGATCTTGAGTTTTCTTTGAAGTATGATCTCATTATTTGTAGATCCTCAATCCCTTGTGCTTGTGATTCTTCATTGATAAAATCTTCCAGTCTTGGCCAGAACCTCCATCATCATATGGAATATGGTCAGGTTTCTTTACCCTTTGGGACTGTCAACCATTCTCATTCGAATGATTTCTCATATATTAAATTTCCTTCAGATGAGGATATCCTTCAATCCATGACTACAGATTGTATACAGTGGGAATAATTACACCTTGGTTTGTGTTTTGTTCCCTTTTGGGAGACTCTCTAGGTTGACTATCGAAGATACTCTTGGTCAGAGCCTAGGAGAGGGCTCTACTTAAACCAATACCATGCAGGAGACGTAAGATTGTGCGCTTCCTTGTACCATATTGTACAGTCTAGGTTTGTTTTTTTCAAGTTTTGTATTCAGTATCACCTCATATTTTCCAAATTTTCTATCTATATTGGATTTATTAACTTCTAGATGAGTGTTGTTGGCCTTATATGCAAGATCTTGGAGACATTTTTTTCTTTGAAAATTTTCCATCGCAACNGATGATGATTGGGGGGATAAAAGAGGGAGACATGACCTGTAATGGGTGGATGGATAAGATAGGTGGAGATGGATATTGAGATGTGACATCATGAGGTGGTGGTGGTATGTCAGAAGGGAAAAGATGTGATGCAATAGATTAGCGACATGTTGGGATGGGGCCCGCTGGGAAAGAACGCCTCATTCTGGACCCCCCCCACCGTTAAAGGAAAAACAGTCGGGTAGGTCCGGAATCTCCTGTAGACCGTACAATTGCATGCTTTCGGGATAACCATAGATCTTTGTGCACTTTTTAATCACCATTCCAGACCCCCCCCCCCCCCCCATTAAAGGTAGAATGGTCGGGGGGGGGGTCCGAAATCTCATCTTAGCCATAGATCTATGCGTCAATGACTCGGTCGTAGATCTTTGCGCAAAATTTAATCTCCGAGAGTGATTTAATATATTCATTAGAACTTAGGATTAGTTCTTTTTCTGAGTTTTGTGCATTGCTTCCCTTACTTTTGTCACCATGGGGTTAGGAAAGCACCTAAAACATCAGAATCATACATTTTCTTTGAACACCATTCAAACTTTATTGAAAGAAAATTTGGCTAGCCTATGTCCTATCCTACCTACCTACACCTTTAGCCCAGATTAAACTATTGGACCAAGATATTACTCTACCCTAGGGTTATTTGACCAAGATTAGACAGTTTGATCAAATTTATTCACTAGCTAACCTATCTACTTGGCTAAGATTAAACAATTTAGCCAAGCTTATTCACTAATCCTATCAAAATCAATCCAAAAGGACATGGCCATGTTTAAACAGTATGGATCAAGTCATTGTTATTGCATGGGGCTTTGTTCATTTTTTCTTCTATGCCCTCTTTATTCTTTTCTTTCTTTTTCTTTATTTTCTTTTCTTTTTCTTTTGAAAATAATTTTCATGAATGAAATATTATTTGCAAGATAACAAACATCAATAGTGAAAATTTTCCAGTCACCATATGATCCTATAAATTATAGGGTTATAACAGGGTGTTTCTGTGTTTGAGTTCCACTTGCACCGATAAGTTTCTCTAGTGTTGGTTGGCGTAATTGTTATTCCTACCTTTTGATTGATTTATCTTTAGGGACTTTTTAGTGTTGTTCTCTGTGCTTGTTAGTTTACCATAGCAAGTTAGTTATTCATTGCTTTGGGTATCTGACCTAGGGTGGTAAACCACCCACTCCTCCGATCATGAGGAATTTTGGGTCTTTCGCTTAGAAACATGGAGCCGCCTCCTTATAGGCATATTTATATTACAATGATTTACCAAGGTCAGTGTGTGAGACTTTTACAGACTTGAATGATCCTGCAAGGGAATACCCTATGCATAGAATCTTCATGGACAAATTTATTGATGATACCAACCAAGGAACTCCTTCGCAAGGGGATTCTTGTGATTTTCCTTTCTTTGGAAATGTTGGTGTCCCTTTTATGGCCACGTTGTACATTATTGGATTGAATGTGGGACTATCGGTTTTGTTGGGTACCATAACAAATGTCCCTAATTATCTTGATTCTTATGAATTAAGCACCTTATGTCATGGGAATCATGTTGATGTTCCTTCATCAACAAAGTCTTCTCCTCCTCCTTCTGCCTTCTCTGGTGAAAGTATAGCTACTAGTAATCGGAATTCTAATTGAAATAGAAAAAGGAAGAATAGGAAAAAGAAATATCTGGCCTCTGCGAGTCATGTTGGAGATAGGTTGTCAACCTTTCTGAGTCATGTTGAAGACAAGAAACCAGCTGTTGCGAGTCATGTTGTGGAAAATGTCCAGTCACTGCTAGTCATACTGGAAATAAGTATGTAACCTTTGTGAGTCATGTTATCAACCAATCGACAACTTTTTAAAATCATGTTGGAAATGAGAAACCAACCACTTCTATTCATGCTGGGGGAATTTATTCTATTGAGAAACCTAGATAGATAGGATGTAACCCTAATTTCCATTGTAATATTTGCAAGGGATATCACCTTAATCATCTATGCCCTGCCATTCCGGAGGCACGAAGATTGTGGTCCATGTCTGAAAGATCATCTGATTTTGAGTCTTCTTCGGTTTTCCATCATCCTATTCAGCCAATGGTTGAGGAAGTGGTCATGTAAATTCAATCTTCAACTGATCCCACTCCTATTTTTTGGGTTGATGCACCTTCAGACCATGTTGTCTCACAACCTATTCATCCAGTGGTTGAGGAAGTGGTCCTGTTGATCCAATCTTCATACAATCCCACTCTTATCTTGGAGAGTGTCGAGTCTACCAAAGTGGTCACATTGATGAAATATTTGGATTATCCCACTCTTCTGATGGGGAGTGATGTGTCTACCAACTATGTTTTTAACATTTCCAGTTCAGTACTTTCAAAACAAGGGGAAATTATGCTCACTTCGAGCACACCCCCTCCAAGTCCTAGGATGGTTTGGTTTGATTGGAATGACCTTGTGAAGCCTCACCTTCCTTCTTCTACACCCTTTCAAATAAGGTTTGAAGTTAATTCAAAAAACATCTACCGATGTATTGTGGATGAAGGGGCCTCTGCAAGTATTTTATCCTCCTTGGCTTGGAAACCTTTCAGTTCTCCCGAGCTTGTGTCTGCTTCGCATGAGATGTTGGTTTTTGACAAATGTACTAGTGAATATTTGGGGATTGTTTCTCAATTTCCTATATCATTAGGTGGGAATATTGTCCTTGTCGATGTTATAGTGGTGAAAGTCCCGTTAGATTTAAATATTCGTCTCAGGAGTGATTATGTATATGCTATGAATGTTGTGGTGTCTACGCTCTTTCGAGTGATGCATTTCCCTCACAATGGAATCATTGTCACTATTGACCAAATAGTATATGATAATCACCATCCTAATTTGGCATTAGTTCAGTTTTCCCTTTTATATGTTCCTAGTGTTCATGTAGAATATATCCTACCATGGATAAATTATGTGGTGTCTTATACTCTATGTTCAATTTCTTCTGAGAAGGAACATGTGAAATCATGTTCACCTTCTCAAGATATGGTCTCAACAATTGATCAGTATTGTTAACCACTAGGGGAATGGGAGCCCTTGCTTCCCCCTCTTGATCTGAGTGATCTTGAGTTTTCTTTGAAGTATGATCTCATTATTTGTAGATCCTCAATCCCTTGTGCTTGTGATTCTTCATTGATAAAATCTTCCAGTCTTGGCCAGAACCTCCATCATCATATGGAATATGGTCAGGTTTCTTTACCCTTTGGGACTGTCAACCATTCTCATTCGAATGATTTCTCATATATTAAATTTCCTTCAGATGAGGATATCCTTCAATCCATGACTACAGATTGTATACAGTGGGAATAATTACACCTTGGTTTGTGTTTTGTTCCCTTTTGGGAGACTCTCTAGGTTGACTATCGAAGATACTCTTGGTCAGAGCCTAGGAGAGGGCTCTACTTAAACCAATACCATGCAGGAGACGTAAGATTGTGCGCTTCCTTGTACCATATTGTACAGTCTAGGTTTGTTTTTTTCAAGTTTTGTATTCAGTATCACCTCATATTTTCCAAATTTTCTATCTATATTGGATTTATTAACTTCTAGATGAGTGTTGTTGGCCTTATATGCAAGATCTTGGAGACATTTTTTTCTTTGAAAATTTTCCATCGCAAC
>JZKD02S1740808.1:666476-679748 GCA_000966675.3 Picea glauca | reverse complement strand
AGAGAGAGAGAGAGCTCTTAGAGAAAAAGAAGAACTCAGGATAATATAAAGTTAGAATAGAAGAAAGAACTGGGACTTTGTTGTAGTCTAGTTTTTGTAAAAAAACATCTGTATAGACACACAGTGATAATAGAAAAACAGTTTTTCCTGCACATGGCGTGTTTATGTATTTGTGTTCATTGTTATTATTTTATATGTCATTCATGTTTTGAATGTATGAACTGGTGAAGTGTTGTATAAGTTTCAATTGTTTCTCGTCTTTGAGTTTTGAGTGCAACGAGTGCACATTTTTCCGCAAGGAGTGCATTGACAGAGGTGAGTTAACCTCAGAGAATCCCAGGAGAGATACCATTGAACCTTCATCAACAGAAGTGCAAGGAGTGTACAGGAAGAAATTTGTGTTTAGTTCAGAGAGAAACTGAGTTACTGAGAATTATGTAGAGATATGCCAGGCGGGCATTGAGCAGGTGCGAGTGTGCACAGAGAGAACTCTTGTCAAGTTCAAGGAGAAGAGTATCAGAGGAAGATACTCACGGAGTTGTTGAACACTCTATGGAAAATATCTACATGGTGTGCATTGAGAAGAATGTTTCTAGGAGGGCACAAATTTTTCCTTTCGAAGGAAACAGAAGGGCATAGACCCTTAGAAGACTGAGTATATCTAAAATCTCAGAAGAGATAATGCAAGGAGTGCGTGGGAAGCGAACTTATTCTAAGTCCTAAATCTCAGAAGAGACAACATGTTAAAGAGTGCAAGAGAGACCCAAATAGTCAGGTTTGTAGCAGAAAGTTCAAAGGTCAAAGCCTTTGAACACTGAAAAAATCTTCCAAGGCAGAAGAAGTTAAAATCTCAAGAGGAGGAGTGACAAAAGCCATCTGATTGGTTGTGGAAGGGAGCCTGGACCGTTAGATCTACGTCCAGTGAATGAAGGAAGCACAAAGGAGAGGAACAGACCCAATCCATTGGATATGAGAGCAGAGGACCAACAACCATTGGATCTAAGGTAAAGTGCATGAGTTTTAACTTTTGGGTGCACAAGAGAGTGGGCTTGGAAAAGTCCCGAAGTCCTAAAGTGATTTGGGACCGTCCACTGTTAAGGAGGACAGGTGGCATAATATCCACAACTTCGGAAGTTTGTGGACAAGGAGAGAAGGAAAAACACATGAATAAAATATTGGTCATTGATCACCGGGAGGGGTACGTGTCATGAAATCATGCATTTCAGGTAAATTCACTCTAGGAGAAATGAGTGCATAGGAGTTTGAAACTCCCGAAGCCTGAATAGCCAAATTAACTGGGAGTTGTTGATATGGGTTGGACAGGTGTCACTAGATTGTGAACTTCGGAGGATCGTACTTCGGGGTTTCTGAGAAGTTGTTTTTCAGAATGTCCTAAAGTGCCGAAGCCTGAAGAATTCAAGGCTGTATATCCAAAAGGAAAGGACATGGATCATTGATCTATGGGGCGATATGTGGAGGACAAAGATTCACTCAGTTGGACAATTGTTGGATCAGGGAGGATAGGTGTCAGAGTTTCCGACACTTCGAAAGGATTCACTCAGGAGATTTGTGGTTGTTGAGATTCAAAATCACCGAAGGCCTAAGTCTCGAAGAGGATGACAACCATTGATATGAAAGTGGATGCATGGCACTAGATCTAGAAATCCAGGTACGTAGCACTCTGAAGGAAATCATAGGGTGAAAGCGCCAAACTCCCGAAGGAGATCTTGTTCGTTGATCGAGGAGGAGGTCGAAATACTGTTGATTTGGTTGAGGAGGCCAAAGTCCTGAAGTGGGAGCAGAATCGTTGATTGAAGGGGGTGCATGATAGGCGATCTTCCATTTCAGAGAAATATCTACAAAAGAAACAGAAATTTGAGAATTGAAAGTCCCAAATGCCGGACTTGCAGAGGATATTATGACCATAGATTATGGAGGACAGGTGTTGATATATCTTCCATTCCAGAAGATTGTCATATGAGAAAATAAAATTTTGAGAGTTGAAACTCCCGAAGGACGAAAAGCCAGAATTAGATCTAACCGTTGAGGTGAATGGTAGCTATGTGTCAACAGATCGTGGAGATCTAGAATCGCATGTTTTCATAAGGACACAACTTGAGCACACATGCAAAGAAGGGGCTTAGAAAAAGGAGCTTGCAGAGCGTGAGAAATTGAGATTTTCGAAGGCCAAACACCCAAAGTAAATTAGGGCCATCGATATGAGAAGGGAAATCAATGGTAGGGAATCATTGCGGGGATCAGAGGTGAAATTAGTGAACATTCTAGTTCATAGTCTGCAATGGGATGGATTCATTGATCTAGTCGGGGCAGGAGATCAATGGGAATGATCAAAAGGAGATCGGGTGATCACTTTCAAATTGTGGGGACATGGCTCTTTCATAAAGGGTGAGCATGTTGGTGGCCTGCAATTGTTGTGAACCGTCGATCGATGGGGTAGATTGATAACGATTGAATCATGACCATAAAAACTAGGTGGGTCTGATAGGACCTACGCACAGAAGAAAAGGGGACCTGTGTAATATTAATAGGGGTCTAGCAAAGGCCCGAAGAGTGAATTGGGCTCAGAAGAAAGAAAGATCATAGACCGGGAGGTTGCAGAACCCTAGGAGGATAGGGGGGCTGCATCAGGTGGTATCAGAGTTTGAATTTTCATCCATAAATTTCAGGCGAAAGAGAAAGAGGAGAAGACCTAATTTTTGCTTGCAGACAATAGACAAGAAAGAGGTGAAAGGAGATGATATGGTAACATTATATGATATCATAGATTCAAATTTTCCTATAGAAAACAGGTGAAAGGAAGACAAAGTACTGATGCTCTGTGAGAAGGTTGTTGCATGTGTGCAACAACAAAAATTTAAACATCCATGTGAGCTATGAGAGAAGATTGAGATTCTCTCAGATGTAGAGTGATCCATAGGCTTTCCATGAGGGAAGGTGAAGGTGGAAATGGATACTGAAGGCCATGAGCGTGGTTGAAGAGAAGGCCGCAAGAAGAAATGAAATCTAGAGATGGATCTAAAGCTCAATCAGATAAGAGAAAGGATGGAACAACTAGCATTGAGGATGCAGCTGGAGGCAAAGGTACACTGGAGGTATGAATGTCTTGTGAACATAACGACAAATTGGCATGTTCAAAAGTTGTTGGCCAGAAAGAAGCAACAAGAGTTGAGAAGGTGGCTAAGGGAATTAGAAAAACTCAGTGACATAAAGGAGAAAGTGATTCACATATGTGAACTAGAAGTTGGGAGACACCTCAGTGATGAGGAGGATGTGAGATTAGTCAGAGATCTCATAAAATACCAAGAGGCTAGAGATGGATTTTCATATTGCTAGGTGGGCAATGAAATGAGATCAATTGTGGATCTCATGGACTATCAGGAGGAAAACAATGTAATTTCATGTTTCCAAGAGGGAAATGAGATGAGATTAGTCGAAAATATCATAATCTTCCAGGTGGGCAGAAGAGAAGAAACTCCAAATTGCCTAGTGGGCAAGGGGAATGAGATGAGATTGTATGAGATTCTCATGGACTCTGTTGAGAGTTCATACCAGCAAGGGGTGTTGATAGATGAATATTCATGTGGGTTTGTAAACCACGTGAATAAATATGATGAGAAGTTAAATACTTCCATCACAAAGGAGGAGGATTAGAGGAGTGTTCTGATCATTGGAGGAATCAAATCATTCCTTCCAAGAAGCCAAGCAAAGGCTAGCATAAGTGTTGCAGGTGCAACAATAGAAGGGAAGCCAACAGAGACTATCAAAGAAGAGGAAGTGGACCAGACACTGATTTCTACCCCAACAGAAGGAGAAGAGCATTCAATAGAATTGCTCAAAATTTTCAGCCAGGAAGCTGAACAGGAGATGACTGCAACAATGAAGCTTGTAGCAGAAGGAGAAATAGACAGTGTAGATTTTTCTAAACTGTATGAATAATTGGAAGCCCTAGAGAGAAGGGTGATAGTGCAAAGCCAACACATCCAATAGGCTAGGTTGGAAACATATGGAGGAGCATACCAGCTCCGAGAATAGCTGAAGGAGTTGGAGATATTCCATCACAAGAGGAGATGACATAAGCTAATCTGTCAGAGGAGGAAGCTGAGCAACAACTCAGTGATGAGACAGAAGAGTGGAAAGATAATTCCATAAGAGAAGAAAATAGCATGGGGGATCAAGATGATCTACCCTTTGATGTATTTGAGGAGGAAGTGAAGCAAATAATACTGCATAAGAAGAGCCAACCATTAGAGAAACTCGATAGGGTGATAGAGGAGATAAGAAGGCTAATGTTGATGTCAGCAGAAGAAATTAGCAAAGGGAATCTAAACAGGGGAGAACCTGCAACAACAATAGGGAATAACGAGAAGAAGAAGCAGCAGCAACAACAATGGCATAGATGGAGAGGAAAAAGCATACAACTGTAAGAAATAGTTTGGGATCCAAGAGGATTTCAACATTGGAGAAGAGGATCTCATGAGCGGGAGCTCATAATTTTACTAGCAGTGGAGTATGATGCAAGAGAATCGCTCCACCTCAACAACGTGCCATCATTCTAGCATATCAACACACATTTTAGAGAGGGAGAGGCATTAACCCTCTCATTTTTAAAATCAAAATATGATCCTATATAGATCTATGTTGTAAGCTTGAGTGAAAACCAAGCCATATCTCTGAACAGGAAGAATATAAGGTTGCCTTTAATGGCTGACAGGTTGATGGCTCTAGGTTCAATTCAAACTAGATGGCCATTTAAGCAACTTCAATGTAATAGATGAGGTTAGGTGAAGGAGAGGATAAGCTCGTAGATCCCTCTTTTGTAAAATGAGAGAGAGAGAGAGAGAGAGAGAGAGAGAGAGAGAGATATTGGTAGTGAGTTCTTAGAGAAGAGGCAGAACTCAGGATAGAGTTAGAATAGGAGAAAAAACTGGGACTTAGTTGCAGTCCAATTTTTCTAAAAAAACATCTGTATAGGCACATAGAGATAATAGAAAAACATTTTTTTCTACACATGGTGTGTTTATGTATTTGTGTTCATTGTTATGCTTTTATATGTCATTCATTTTTTGAATGTATGAACTAGTGAAGTGTTCTATAAGTTTCAATTGTTTCTCATCTTTGAGATTCGAGTGCAACAAGTGCACATTTGTTCGCAAGGAGTGCATTGATAGAGGTGAGTTAACCTCATAGAAGATAAGGAGAGATACCATTGAACCTTCATCAACAGAAGTGCAAGGAGTGTACAGGAAGAACTATGTGTTGAGTTCAGAGAGAAACCAATTTACTGAGAATTCTGTAGAGCTCTACCAGGAGGGCATCGAGCGGGTGCAAGTGTGCACAGAGAGAACTCTTGTCGAGTTCAAGGAGAAGAGTATCAGAGGAAGATACTCAAATATTTGTTGAACACTCTGTGGAAAAGCTCTGCAAGGTGTGCATTGAGAGGAAGGTTTCCAAGAGGGCACAATTTTTTCCTTTGGAAGGAAATAGAAGGGTAGAGACCCTTAGGAGACTGAGTATATTGAAAATATCAGAAGTGATAACTCAAGGAGTGCATGGGAAGTAGACTTATTCTAAGTCTTAAAGCTTAGAAGAGACAATGAGTTCAAGAGCGCAAGCTAGACCCAGATATTCGGGTTCTCAACAGAAAGTTCAAAGGTTGAATCCTTTGAACACTGACAAAATCTTACAAGGTGGAAGAAGTCAAAAGCTTAGGAGGAGGAGCGACAATAACCATTTGATCGGTTGTGGAAGGGATCCTAGACCGTTAGATCTACGTCCAGTGAATGAAGGAAGTGTAGAGGAGAGGAACAGACCCAATATATTAGATCTGAGCACAGAGGACCAACAACCATTGGATCTAAGGTAAAGTGCATGAGTTTTAACTTTTGGGTGCACAGGAGAGTGGGTTTGGAAAAGTCCCGAAGTCCCGAAGTGATTTGGGACCATCCATCATCAAGGATGACAGGTGGCATAAGATCCACAACTTTAGAAGTTTGTGGACAAGGAGAGGAGGAGAAACAACTGAAGAAAATCTTGGTCGTTGATCGCTAGGAGGGGTACATGTCATGAAATCGTGCATTTCGGGTAAACTCACTACGAGAGAAACGAGTGCATAGGAGTTTGAAACTCCGAAAGATCGAATAGCCGAAGTCGCTGGGAGTCATTGATCTAGGTTGGACAAGTGTCACCAGACCATGAACTTTGAAGGATCATACTCCGGGGTTTCTGAGAAGTTGTGTTTCAAAATGTCTCAAAGCGTCGAAGCCCGAAGCATTCAGGGCCGTAGATCCCAAAGGAAAGGATGTGGATCGTTGATTTGTGAGGGGATATGTGGAGGATGAATATTTGCTCTGTTGGACAACTGTTGGATCAGGGAGGATAGGTGTCAGAGGATTCGACACTCCAGAAGGATTCACTTCAGATATTTGTGGTTGTTAATATTTGAAATCGCCAAAGGCCGAAGTCCCGAAGCTGACGACAACTGTTGATTTGAAAGTGGACATGTGGCACTAGATCTAGAACTCTGGGTATGGATCACTTCGGAGGAAAGAAGAGGGTGAAAGTGTCGAAGTCCCGAAGGAGATATTGATCATTGATCAAGGAGGAGGTCGAAAGACCATTGATTTCGTTGAGGAGGCCAAAGTCTCGAAGTGGGAGCAAAACCATTGATTGAAGGGGGCACGTGGCAGACGATTTTCCATTTCGGAGAAATATCTCCAGAAGAAATGAGAATTTGAGAATTGAAAGTCCCAAAGGCTGGACTTGAGGAGGAGATTGTAGCCATATATTAAGGGGCACAGGTGTCGATAGATCTTCCACTCCGAAAGAGTGTCATACGAGAAAACAAAAGTTTGAGAGTTGAAACTCTCGAAGGACGGAAAGCCAGAAGCAGATGCAGCCGTTGATATGAACAAGAGCTACATGTCAATAAATCGTGGAGATTTGGAATCACACATTTGTGTAAGGACACAACCCAAAGACACATGCAAAGAAGGGGCTTAGCAAAAGGATATTGTGGAGCGTGAGAAATTGAGATTTATGAAGGCCAAAAACCATAAGTAAATTAGGGCCGTCGATTTGAGAAGGGAAATCGGCGGTAGGGAATCATTGTGGGGAGTAGAGAGGAAATTAGTGAACATGCTAGTTCACATTTTGCAATGTGTTGGAGTCGTTGATATCGTCGAGGTAGGATATCAATGGGCACAATCAAAAGGAGATCAGGTGAGTACTTTCAGATTGCGGGGACAGGTCTCTTCCGTAAAGGGTGAGCACGTTGGCATCCCACAATTGTTGTGAACTGTCAATCGATGGGGTAGATTGATAACGGTCGAATCATGACCATAGAAACTAGGCGGGTCTGATAGGACCTACGTACAAAAGAAAAGGGGACCTATGTAATATTAATAGGGGTCTAGAAAAGGCTCGAAGAGTCAGTTCAACTTAGAAGAAAGAAATATTCTAGACTGAGAGGTCACAGAACCCTAGGAGGGTAGGGGGGCTGCATCAAGGGTTCACTTACGTTTGCTGATATGCATAGTTGAAAGGAAAATTCGACAATGTTATTTAACAAAAGATGACAAAAAGGGCAATTGGAAAATCATGTTTGGGAAAAGTGGTAATAATGATGGAATCAAATCCACAAGTATGCAAATTTTTTTAAAAATCTTGAGTTAAATCTGCATTTACCACTTATAAAAACCATTTCCATGATCTCCTTCATGAAAATAATCAATCACAACCCCAACACATCACCTCGCAAAACAACCAACCTGAAACAAAGCACAAAAAAGGTTGGAAGAAGAAGCTACAAAATTTGAGCTCAAGCATCAGAATAGTGGTATCAGTTAATTGTCAACAACCACAAGAAAGGTTAGTAATAGATTTTTTCTCATACCCTATGGTCTATGTCACAATTTTGAGGAATTCCATTACTCTGCTACAAGTTTGTGTATCCCAAAGACTTCTCCACATGAGTTTGTATGTGTTAATTCTCAAGGAGATTTTAAAAAAGAATATGATGTATATTGAAGCCCCAAAACCCTCCTTTTCACCCCAATTATTGGCTGATGCATTGTTTTTTTGAGAAAACGGTATAAGATTCTAGCTTAGTTGGGTTGTTTCATTGTTGGAACTGATTGCAACAACTATTGACCATAATCTCTCTATTCCTCTTCCTAATATCATTCAACAATAAACCAAGGAATCTGATGTTGTTATTTTGAGATTAAAAACATGCAAACTAGGGACAAGTATTCTTCCAAGACCACAAGCCCAAGAAACCTATAGTCACTCTAGGCCATGTACCTGTTAATGCCCTGTAAATTCCCATAGGTTGTCAGAGTAGAAGAAATTTACAAGAGGTAACTTTATCCAACCACTTCGAAACTGGAATCTAGCCCTACCAGTTTCAGAGAGGGATCTCTCTGTATGATTTACTATGTTTTAACTTCAAGATATTAGGCTAGTTAAACAAAATAAGATTTAAAAGGTTTGTTGTTGTTTTTGTTAAGTTGGATGAAAAGAGTTTATGCTTCCATTGGGCTATGGGGTCTGTATTATAAATATAGAAATCTAAATAGAAACAAAAGATTCTTTTCACAGGGCAAGATAATGCATTCGTTGGATTTTTTAGCAATAAAGTGATGAATAGCAGAAAATATGAGAATATCAATTAAAATGAAGAATCATTTAAGAATTTCTTCACTGTAATATTAGAAGATAAACATTAAAACCTTTCAAAGTCGGAAAACAGGGTATACAAAGATAAATCCTGCAACATGCATTACTTTTAAAAGATTAGATTGGAAAACAATATGACAACTGAGCTAGAAGAACATTCAACATAGAAGAGAAAACATCACCAATGAATAACACGCGAGAATCCTGTGAAACATCTCTTTGTATTACTGGAAGATCTCTTGATAAAATTACAGTCTTTGTAGCTTTCAGGGCGTAAAGATCAACCCTTAGTACTTCGAAGTTTGAAGTATTTATAATCAAAATTACATACGACCCTGTTATTAAAGATCGGGATGTGGAAAACCTAAATTTAGCTAACTAACTTATCAAGATACAAAAAATTAGGAAACTATTTGATGATGTGTTGAAACTTCATGTTGATTTCTGGGGTGAACCGTTGGTGAGGCCTCTGCACGACCTCGTCTGACTGGATAGCTGACTAGGCTTGGACACCTCATCACCATCTCGATCAGACTGCATAACTCTTTCCATCGAAGGTTACTGGGAACTCTGACTTTGAGCAATCTTCGGTATACTTCATCTATCTCCATATATTTGGCAAAAGTTGGCTTGATGATGAAAATGTACTGGATCTCGTGCTATATGCTGATGTCTGATTGGAAAGATTCTAAAAACGCCTTGCCTGTGATACTGCCCTGTATTCTTGAGAACTTCAAACTATCTTTAGCCACAGTGGCTAGCTTCTTTTTATAATCAGACAGTGTCATTAACTTGTCATTTATGACCCTTAAACTAGGGAGGCCTTTCTTCCGCAGAGATTCAATTTTGTTGAAAAACCTTTGCACTCCTATGTCCATAGCTTGGACCTTTTCCTCCAGTTCTATCATCAACCCTCTCTTGGTCAAGACCCTCTTGACTTCGAGGATGGTTTCTGTCCTTTCTTCAATTCTCAACTCCTCTAACTCTTCTTTGGTTTTTGAATTTAGGAATTTGATGATCTCAGTGGCTTCTGCGGGCATCTCTCCCAATTCTCCTCTTATCTTTTCAATCGACTGCTTGCTTCTCTGCACCATTTCGTTCTGCTCAAACATGATTTGTACCATAGGCCATATTTAATTTATGGATTTGGTGATATCCATCCAGACATTTTCCTTGACCTCAATAAGTGTTTTACCCGCCATTGTTTGCTTTTGAAGTTGTTGCAATTCCTGTTTGAGCATGTATGATGTTTGTTTTTCCTTAGAGTAGCTGGCTTGGTAAGAAGACTTGAGTTCCTGAAGGTTCTCAACCTCCTTTTTCAGTATTGTAATCTCTGTCTCTTGCAAATTCATCTCTTCCATGGATTTTTCCAGTTCTACTGTCTTCTCCAGAGCTGTCAATGGAGTTGCTGAGGGAATTTCTACTGCAGATGTTGTGCTTACTCCTATGAGTGGAAATGCACTTAATGGAACAAATTCCATAGGCTTTGATTGTTCCTTCTCTTTCAATAAATTTTCCAGTTCTGCTTCCATCTCCTTCAACTGTGTATTTTTCTCCATGATCAACCTGAGCATCTCATCCTTTTCCCCTTCTGTCTCAACTATCTCCTTTGCTTGTGAATCTTTTGTTGGTGGCAGTTTCAACTGTTTCCTCAGAGATGCTATATCATCATTTTTCTTTTTAAGCATCTCCTCAACTTCTTTCACATTCGAGGGATCATACCTGATCTTGAGGACCAGTTTTTCCAACATCTTAATCCTATTATCCTTTGCAAAAGATGACATCTTTTCTAGTTTCAGTTGTTTCTGGACGTTGCTCAGAGATACCTGTAACTTAGAGGCAACAGTAGAAGCATTTTCCAACATGGAGAAAACCATTTCTCCAGTTTTCCTGTGTAGATCCATTTGATCAGTAGGATGCACATCTTTAGTCTAAAATTCAAACATTTCCCTTTTGTAATCGGTGATTGCTTTCGGGTCTCGCACCTGTGCTTGCAGAAACACCATGTGCATTCAACCCTTCTCAGTGTCGAATGTAGACAATAGTATGTGTTGTGCAGTTGATGTTTGCTTCAAGAACTGAGCATATGTGTTGCTAATCAGCGTCTAATTTTTCTTTTTGATCATATCATATTTCTCAAAAATACTCAATTTTGGTCCTATTTTGCTCGGCTGGTTGATTGGTGGAGTATCTGTAGGCTTCTTGGGAAACACTGTGGTCATGATCTATTTTCTGGTTTTGCTAAGGAGCGACCGATCAAACTCCATAGTTGTAGTGGATTAGATTCCCTGTTCACCAGCCGTGTCAGGTGCATGACTGGTTTTTGGCCTTTTGGTCTGTAATTGGAAATCTTCAGCCAAGACTTCAGTGATGGAAGGTGAAGTGTCCTTCCTGGGTCTTTTCTCCTTGGGAACCTATGGTGTATTCATCTGTGAGATAGTGACCGAAGGGTCCTGTTGTTCTATTTCAACCAGAGTGTTTGGCTCCCATTCTGTTTGATTGGCGAACTTCTCTATCTCAGGCCTAGGTGTATGAACATATGAGATGTTTTTATTTTTAATCCTCATCTTCAAAATTATCCTGCACGAATCATAGTGCCATGTGAAACTAACAAAAAACTTCATTCCTTTTAGCAATCTGTCTACTTCCTCCTCGACGCCTTGGCTATTGCAGATGAAAGACCCAATCTGCCCTTTAATTCTAAGTTGTTGCTTCTTTTTCAAAGACATGAAATGTATGTCATCTAAGTTAATCATTTGTCTTATGTATTCTAGGGAAAATATTCTCATGGGAAGATACTTAGGCAACTTGTATGGAGCCAATTCACACCCATACACTCTGATTTCTATGTGGTCTTGGTATAGGTACCAATATCCCATTTTTGCAAGGTCCGAAAGGTGTAAGATCCTCTGAATTTCCTCATTTATTCTCATCTCAGGTCTGCCACTGAGCACGCTCACCACAGGATGGTAGAACTGCTCGATAAACTATTTGAAACTGAACTCTGTAGAGTTTTGTTTGAGCAGTGAAGTCCACACTGTTACTGCCTGTGGCCTCCCATCCTTGTCCATCTTCTGCATTGAAAAGGAAAATTTGTCCGCTTGGAAGAAAATGAACATGTAAGCCAATATTGAGGAATACCGAAACATGCCTTCTGTGGTGAAATTTGAGAATTTCTCATGAATGTTGTCCACCAGGAAAGTGCTGTAGTCGAACTGAGTGGTGGGTTTCTCATCTGTGGAGAAAATGGACAGAAAACCCAATATGGGTTCATCCACCCATTGATCTGAAAAATACCCAAGCAGGGCGCAGAGCAACGAGATGACCTGGTATTCCTTCACTAAGAACACGGAGGAAGGATACGGAGGATTTGTAGTGAGGAGATGAGTGTCCTGTGGGAGAAAATGCTCGAAAATTTGAGCTCTTTGGGGGAATGATAGTTTCTGGTACAGTTCTGTGATAATTTCAAGATTGAAAGGTGAGGTGGATTCAACTCTGGGTATCTGCATCATCTGATCAATGGTTTCAGGTGTGATGAGGAAAATAATTTCTCCTGATGAAGACACTATGGCTCTCTGGTCGGGTATGTAATGGGCCTGGCATTTGAGGGCAAATTCGGGGAAATGGTGAACCTGGGGGAAAAGATACAGGGGAAGGTTTGACTCCCAAAGCCCAATTTCATCACTTTGGTCCAAGAAAACGTCCTTTATCCATGACTATAAATCTATGAAGTCAAATTCCCATCTGTTGTCTGTGATTAAATGGTCTTTGTCTGCTAGAGGGATCCTGTTGAGGTCGACAGGAAGCGGGAGGAAATGATTTTCCTTGGCCTCTATTTTCTTTGATTTTGGTGCCATCACTGTAACAATACCTGCAAGTAAAACAAAAGGTTAGCGGGGATGACTATGGCTTTGGGCAATTAACTGAAATGGAGAGGAAAACGGGAAAAATTTCTCTCTGGTGCGACGATAGGGTAAATTATGGGGGAATGAAGGGTGAAGGTAGTTTTGAGCAAACGGATACCTGTTGGGTGCGGGAAACAGCTCATCAAGCTAACGGATAGGTTAGCCTGTAATAAATTGCCAACGGGTCATTTGAAGCATGAGATGGCAGGTGATAATGACTGATGAAAATGATCGACGTGGTAGGTATTGATTGGGGGAAGTGACCATAGTGAAAGGATTCATAATGGGTGAATAGGGGAATGGACTAACAAAGTTATGAGATGTGACCCTTAGGGAAAAAGGTGGAAAATGACGTTATGAGGTGACGGGATATGTCAGAAAGTAATAAGCGGTGGGATTCAGAACCAATGGATTCCTGCCACGTAGAGATAAGGGGCCCACCAGAAAACATTCCCTTCCGAACCCCCCCCCCTCCGTTAAAAACAGATCGGCCAGGGGGGTCTGAAAAACACCATGAGCTGTCCATCAGTGTGCCTTCTCTTGGACCATAGATCTATGCGCGATATTTAACCAACATTCTGGACCCCCCCTACCATTAAAAGCATAACGGTTGGGGGGGTCTGGAATTCAATCTCAGCCATTGATGAACGCACTGATGCCTAAGCCATTT
>JZKD02S1740808.1:636412-654440 GCA_000966675.3 Picea glauca | reverse complement strand
GGTCGGGGGGGGGGTCCGAAAAGACTTGTCAACCATAGATCTGGACGCCCACTCCCCAGTTGTTCATCAATGTTTGATATTTATTCGGTGAGCGCAAAATCATATTTTCTCGGAAACTTAGGATAAGTGTGTTTTGTGGGTTTTCCCAAGCTTTGCCTGTCTTTATCACCATGGGGGGTTAAACATCAAGCCTTTAAACCTCAAAGATATGGTTCAACATTGATCATCATGCTTGTTTTATTGAGATAAAGGAAACTACCCTATGCTCTAACCTAATTACCTATGACAATTAGCCTAGATTAAATTGTTGGACTAAGAAATTACTCTATCTTGGGGTTATCTGACCAAGATTAGGCAGTTTGGTCAAATTTATTCACTAGCTAACCTAAATCACCTGGCTAAGATTAAACAGTTTAGCCAAGCTTATTCACTACTTCTATCAACATCAATTTAAAAGAACTTGGCCATGCTTGAACGGTATGGACGAAATCATTGTTATTGCATGGGGCTTTATTGAATTTCTTTTATGCCCTCTTTTATTCTTTTTCTTTTTCTCAAATTATTTGCAGAATGGAAAATCATTTGAAAAACAAAAACACTTAAAGAGATAACATTTCAGTCACCAGTTGATCCTATAAATTATAGGGTTATAACAGTACCTACAAAATGTTTTTAATTTACCCTCAAGAGAAATATTTAAATGTGTTGAACCTACACAGAATAGATCTAGCTAGAAAATACTACACACATTTGCAAAGAGAAATTAAGAAAGAAGAAGCAAAATAGAAAGAATGGAAGAATTCTCATTAACCGTATTCCACACTCAAAGAGTGAATAATTTACAATAAATATAGGATACATGAGTAACTAATGAGCCATAGTGGTGGTCTAGATTGAACTGGAAACACATCAGCAGTTACAAGAGTAAACTGCCACCTAGTCTAGTCTCTCAGGAAGTTACAGGAGTGAACTACCACCTAGCTGAGTTAACTAGTCAACTAGTCTTCAGTTCACTGACTGAACAAAGAGTAGTGAGTTGGTGATGATCCCAATGTTGCATGGTGACAAAACCAATGCAACATCTAAACTCAACTCAACTAATCAAACTGAAGTGTCAATTGAAAGAGAATATTCTCCAAGTGGAATATTCTCCCCTAAAATATAGGAGACTAGATAATGACTAATTATGACTAATAAACCAGTAAAAACCTTAGGAAAAATAAATCCTAGGTGTGTGTGAAGTAACTCCAACACCCCCCTTGAACATCACTATGGTGAAAATAAATAATGGGTCCCGACTACAAGGCCATGTTAGGTACCCAAATATAAAAGATACACTAAAATAAACAAGGAAAGAGGGAAAACCTCATGGTAACAACCCCCCCCCCCCCCCTCAAATTACAATGCATAAAATAAAAAATGAGAAGGAACAAAAAAATAGTTGTTAAGCAACCATGTCCTTCACTCCAAGAAGACCTCGCAACTGTGCAAGTTTGTGCTCTTTGAAGATTTTATTGAAGATGTAGATGTGTGCAAGGATCTGATGAATTATATTCATCATTGATATTTCTACACATATCCACTTTATCTTCTTTTAATGAATAATATCCAAATAAATTTTGGATGAAATTTTGAAAACCGTACGACATTTTTTGGAAAAATGCTGAAATTTTGTTGATTTTGAAACGATCATAACTTCAGTTCCCAGACTCTGTTTTGGACGATTTGTTTTTTGAAATTGGATATTTTCCCGAGAGGAATTCAAATATCCATTTTTTTTTCTAAAATTGTTTCTCAAAAAAATATCAGAATGACCTCTGATGTGCGCGGCTCTCTTTTTGTCTCTTGACATGCATGCATGGTGCATGCAAAAGTGTCTGCATGTGATTCCTAAGATGTATGCCATATATCTTTCACATGAATTTTAGAAAACAAATCTGAAATGGAGTAGACATCATCTTCAATTATTGGAACACTAATTTATGCAAAAACATTTGTAGAAGACTCTTCATAATAAGAGGCTTGATCTTCTGATGGCTTCTCTTCTGGCTCTATCTATTCGACCTCCTGCATGAAATATTCACAATATTCTTTATTCCCAAATATAACCTCCAATCTGGTCCATAATTCATTTGGATTTGATCCTTGTGATTCTTCATATACTTGATGGAAAAGTTCAGGAGAAACAGACATGCCGATACTTCTTATGGCCATATCTTGTCTATTGAGAAAGTCATTTTTCTCATCGATAGAATCAGTCTCTACTTCCATTTCCATGGTTATTTGGTATAAGCCTCTACATCTAAGAAGAATTATAATCTTTGGCTTCCATTCCAAATAGTTATGAGGCGTGAGAAGTATTTCCGGTGAATAATCCATCTTTTTGTTGTCTTCAATCTTTTGTACCTGCAAAAAAATGATTTGGTGTAGATTTTTGTTAGCATTCCATCGGCTTTGATACCGTGTAAATGTGTTGAACCTTCATAGAATAGATCTAGCTAGAAAATACTACACACATTTGCAGAGATAAATTGATAAAGAAGAAGCAAGATAGAAATAATGGAATAATTCTCATTAATCGTATTCCACACTCAAAGAGTGAATAATTTACAATAGATATAGGATACATGAGTAACTAATGAGCCATAGTGGTGGTCTAGATTGATTTGGACACACACTAGCAGTTACAAAATTAAACTGCCACCTAGTCTAGTCTCTCAAGCAGTTACGGGAGTGAACTGCCACCTAGCTAAGTTAACTAGTTAACTAGTCTTCAGTTAACTGAATGAACAAAGAGTAGTGAGTTGGTGATGATCCCAATGTTGCATGGTGGAAAAACCAATGCAACATCTAAACTCAACTCAACTAGTCAAACTGAAGTGTCAACTGAAAGACAATATTCTCCAGGTGGAATATTCTCCAGGTGGAATATTCTCGCCTAAAATATAGGAGACTAGATAATGACTAATTATGACTAATAAACCAGTAAAAACCTTAGGAAAAATAAATCCTAGGTGTCTGTGAAGTAACTCCAACAAAATATATCTTAGACATCCCACAAGGATAATTTTTTTATATCTTAAGTTGTTGCTCTTCAGACTCACATTTCATTGTTCTTGCTAAGTCATAATATAACACAACTTGTGTAGGGTATTTATCCATTCTCACATATAGTGAACCATTCTATATCCTTCCCTTTGTTTTTATTCATCTCAGAGACACAAAGAATACAAGAATTTTACATTTCCTAAGTTCTTTGAGATGAAAAATATGAAAACAAGATACATAGAAGTAAAACATGGGAGGGGACTTTGGTAGAAGGGAATCAACTAAGACATCTAGGGTAATTAGTAACCTTGAGGCTATTGATTGTGGATCCTGATTATCTTCCTGTTTCATAGGTATTTATTTTCAGCTGTGTTTATACCCCATGAATATTGGACACCCCTCCATGCGAGGCGGTTGCAGGTGGGAATTTCCCCCCCTTCGGGGTCCGAGAGCTCACCCCCCCGGTTGGGGGGAAAGTGGGATCCCGAAGGAAAAATTTCCTTGTAAATGTATATTGTAATTTCATAGTAAATATGAACCGTTCATTATAAGGTCGCAGATCTGACGATAAAAGTTATGTTAGGGTTTTTTTCCCTAGAAGGAAACCCTCTTTTATGAGGGAATTGTATTGTGGCTATGTATCATTGTGAATATTGTATTATGAGAGAGGAAACTGTGAGATAAAGAAGAGGAAGTTACAACATATGTGTTGTAGGTTGTATCCCTTCATTTGATAGATAATAATAATGGAAGGACCTAGGAATTTCTCTAGTGGACGTAGCCCACATTGGGTGAACCACGTATATCTATGTCACTATTGTATTGTGTATCTTCTGTGTTTTATTTCCATATTTGTTTAATTTTATTGCTCTATGATCTTGGTTTTCTAACCACTGGTATTAGAGCGAAAGGTAACTCACAGGAAAATAGGGTTCCTGGTTTGAGTGGGAGCAATGACAGAAGATGGAAATTTTAGGATCGAGAAATTTAACGTCCAAAACTACCAGTTATGGAAGATGCAGATGGAATATTATTTATATTAGAAGGATCTATTCCTACCATTGGGTGGAATAGAAAAGAAGTCGATGGCCATGAAGGATGAAGAATGGGAGGTTCTTGATAGAAAGGAACTAGGAACGATACAACTGATCCTGGTATCGTCGATGGCTTTCAATATTTTGAAAGAAAAGACAATGATGGAGTTGATGGACACATTGGATAAAATGTATGAAAAACCCTTGGCATCCAATAAGGTATTTCTAATGAAGATATTATTTAATATGAAGATTTCAAAAGGTGGGTCTGTTGTAAATCATTTAAATGAATTTAATATTGTTACTAATCAACTAATTTCTATAAAAGTGGACTTTTATGATGAGGTCAAATCTCTTTTAATCTTGTGCGCACTACCAGAAATATGGAATGGCTTGGTCATGCCTGTAATTAACTCTGTCTCTGGTTCAAAAACTCTAAAATTTGATGATGTTGTTGGTGTTATCCTTAGTGAGGAAATGCAATGGAAAATAACAAGTGAGACATTAGGTAATGCATTAAACATGGAGAATAGGGGAAGACAAAAGGATAGAGGAAAGGGCTCAAGGAACCATGGAAATTCAAGGGCAAATCCAAATCCATATTGGGAAAGATAGAGTGTTGTAATTGTGGGAAGAAAGGACATATGAATAAAGACCGCAGAGCTCCAAAGAAACAAAGAGATGGACAACAAGAGAAAAAACAGGAAGAAATGTAATAAGTGATGTGTTACAAGATGATTTGATTCTTTCTGTAGATAATAATTATGAGTCTTGGGTAGTAGATTTAGGGGCTTCATTTCATGTCACACCCCATAGGAAACATTTTCTAGATTATGTTTAAGGTGATTTTGGACAGGTTCATTTGGGTGATGGTGCACCATGCAAAATTCTTGGAATGGGAAAGGTAAAAATAAAGCAAAGGAATGGAAACCAATGGTTTTTGAAAGAGGTAAGACATGTTGCAGATCTAAGGAAAAATCTAATTTTAGGAGGGTTGTTGGCAAGTGAAGGTTGTATATCTATATTTATAGATAAGGCATAGAAGGTCACCAAATGATCACCGGTGATAGAAAAAAGAGAGAAGGTAGGTACATTGTATTTATGTATTGGTAATATTGATTCTTCTATCTCTTTAGCTTCTACAAGAGAGGATAGAACACTGTGGAATCATAGGCTTGGACACATGAGTGAGAAGGGGATGCAAATACTTCACAAAACAAATTTGTTGCTAGATCTTAAACAATTTGATTTGGATTTCTGTGAGCATTGTGTTTATGGAAAATAGAAGAGAGTTAGATTTATCAGAGTCAGAAAAGTAAAGAAGAGTGAAAGGTTAGAGCTTGTGCATACATATGTAAGGGGACTTGCTCAAGTATCATCTTGTTATGATTTTAACTTGAGAAGTACTCTGCATGTGTGTCTTGTATGTGGAAGTAACCTTGTACCTAGACTACTAAACACTTGAATTTGTAATAGGTTTTTATAAAGTTGTGATAAAGTGGTTCTTTTATTACAGTGAATTTTTAATAAAGTGTACCTTCTAATATTAAAGTGACTTTATCTCATAAAGTGCACTTATGTTATAAAGTGAAAATGTACTTTAATATTTTAAAGTGATTTATTTTGGAGGGAATGTATCATGACCCTTGATCTTGTAAAGGAAAGATTAGATCTTGGCTATTAGATCTAGGGTTGGAAAATGTGAAGGGTCACTTTAAGATTATAAGAGAATTCATTGGGTAGTGTGCAAGAAACATTGAGAAGGAGATTGAGAGAGATCTATGAGATAGCTTGAGAGAGGAAAGTTAGGGAAGCAAGGAGGGCGCATTTCCCAAGAGAGATTGGGCACAAATTCCAAGGGAATATTTCTGTGTGAGTTTTGATAGTTATTGTTGTTGTTGGAGGCCATACTGTATGGATCCATACAGTCTGTACAACAAGGGAAAGAGGGAACAAAAATTGAGGCAAGTTTGGCACAATTTTTGAGGTTGTTTTGGAGGGTTTTTCTTGCTACAGCAGGGCCGTACAGATCTGTGTAAATGTTTTAACCTTCACAAAATAGATCTAGATAAACAATAATACACACATTTGTAGAGAGAATTGGAGAAAGAAAAACAAGGAGAGAAAGAATGAAAAAATTATCATTAACCATTGTGAATAATGAATAATTTACACATGATATACTCTGTATAACTCAATGAGTGAGCAGTGGAGGAGAACCAATGCACCATATTGGTGGTATAGAGTGATCTAGACACACACCAATAGTTACGGGAGTGAACTACCACCTATTCTAGTCTCTCAGGAAATTACGGGAGTGAATTGCCACCTAATTGAGTTAACTAGTCAACTAATCTTCAGTTCACTGACTGAACAGAGAGTAGTGAGAAGTTAACTCAGGGAATCAATGGTAATGTGCTAGTATGGTGATGATCCCAAGGAAATTTCACATTATATGGTGATTATCCCAATGTTGCATGGTGAAAAAACCAATGCAACATCTAAACTGAGCTCAACTAGTCAAATTGAAGTGTCAATTGAAAGAGAATATTCTCTAGGTGGAATATTCTCCCTTAAAATATAGGAGATTGGATAATGACTAATTATGACTAATAAACAAGGAAAAACCTTAGGAAAAATAAATCCTAGGTGTGTGTGAAGTAACTCCAACACCACCCCTAAACATCACTATCGTGAAAATAAAGAATGGGTCCCAATAATGAGGCCATGTTAGGTACCAAAATACAAAATATACACTGAAATACAGTGAATAAAGAGGGGAAAAATCATGGGAACCCCCCCCCCTCAAGGTATAATGTATGTAAAAATAAGAACTACAGTTGCTAGGAAATTGTGTCCTTCACTCCAAGACGACTTCGTAGAGAATGAAACTTCTTCTTAGTGAAAGTCTTGGTGAAGATGTTTGTCGTTTGTTCTGCTAAAGGACAGAGTTGTAGGTCGATGATCCCCTCATGTAATAGTCCCATATGTAGTGCATGTGGATATCTATGTGCTTCATCCTCTACCTCTGAAATGGATCTTTGCAGAACTTCAGGGTGCTCTGGTTGTCACACCAGATGACGATCGCCCGATGAAACTGAATGCCCAAATCAGTGAGAAAATTTTGTAGCCACATAGCCTGAATGCTTATGTTAACAACCCCTATGTACTCTTCTTCAACTGAAGATAGATCAATGGTGTCTTGCTTCTTGCTTGACCAACAAATAGGCCCAAAACCAAGATCGAGTGAGTAACCATACGTGGAATTGTGATCAATGCTATCACCAACCTAGTCAGAATCAGTAAACCCGATGAGATCTAATGTAGAGTCTATTTCATAATGAATTCCAAAGGTGATGGTTACATGTATGTATCGAAGTATACGCTTTGCATCCTTCCAATGTAGCTCATGTGGCTCTTGCATGAACCTAGAAAATGCACCAACTACATAGGAGAGTTTGGTTTGGAGTGTGTGAGATATAACAAACTCCCCACTAGCTATTTGTACAGTGTGATATCAACTAGTGGAGTCTCCCCACCATCCTTAAGTTTGATTCCTAATAGGAAAGGAGTCGGAGAATACTTGCAGTCTGTCACGTGAAATATCTCAAGGAGATATTGTGCATACTTGGCCTGAGACAGTTTGATGCCTGATGCATCTTGAATGATCTCGAGTCCAAGTTAGAAGTGTAGTGGACCCATGCCTGTCATAAAAAAACTGTCATGTAGAATCCTCTTGACTGCAAAAATCGTTGAAGTCGAGCAACCGCTTATCAAAAAATCATCAACATACAAAACTAAAAGTAGAAGTGAATCAATCGTCTTGAACATGTAGACATTTGGGTCCGATTTACAACCTACAAAGTTCCGTGACAATAGGTAGGAGTCCATTTTGGCATACCATGCCCTCAGAGCCTGCTTGAGGCCATAAAGGGACTTCTTCAGTCGATAGACCAAAGATGAGTTGTGTATAAATCCACTGGGCTGCTCCATGTAGATCTCCTCAGAGAGATCACCATGAAGAAATGCATTCTTCACTTCCATATAATGGACTTTCCATCCCTTAGCTGTCGAAATGGAAAGTGCCAATCCTATGGAATCCATCCTATCTATTGGAGCGAAGGTCTCATCATAGTCAATACCATGAACCTACTAAAAGCCTTTGAAAACAAGCTTGGATTTGTATCTGCTAATATTTCCATCCACTACGCTCTTGGTCTTGTAGACCCATTTGCATCTAACAAGTTTCCTCCCAAAAGGAAGGGGAACTAGATCCCAAGTCTAGTTCTCGAGGAGGGAGTTGTACTCCTCCTCCATGGCAGATTCTCAAAAGGGATTTCCAGTAGCCTCTCCATAAGACTATGGATTTGATGATTGAACCAAGAAAATATTCCTAGAGGGAAATGGTTCAGTGGCAGTGAGTAAAACAAGAGGCTCCTCAAAATCAGATCGAGTCCTCCTAGTATCGGCTAGATCACCAACGAGATCCCCTGCATCCTAAAGAGTAGTCTATACCCACTTGGGCCTCTTCTCTCACTTTGTAACTGCATCTATATGATTTGAATTTGCATTTGAATGTACTGACTCTAAATCTGAATCATCTGATTCCTCTGAATCAGAACTCTCATTTGAACAAGAGTCGACATGTGCATGCCCATCATCTCGGACAGGTGGAAGAATGAAGGTGTCTGCATGCGGCTATTGAGGTGCATGCGAGACACTTTCCTCAAATTAGACACTTTTCTCAATGATGAGCCTGTCTGAGGAAATATAAATAAGCCTATATCCCTTCACACCATTGGGGTATCCAATAAAAATACACTCAGTTCTATGTGGATCAGGTGCCTTCCTCTTTTTAGAGGGAATCCGAACCCACGCACGTGAATCAAAAATGTGAAAGTGGGTCACTTCCAGTTTGAGGCCACTCCAAGCCTCATAGGAGGTCTTATCCTTGACAGATCTATGGGGATATTCAATTTGGATGTATGTTGCACAATTAAGTGCTTCATTCCATAGTCTATGTGGTAGTGACTTTGCATACATCATGCAACATGCCATTTCCTTTAGAGATCTATTTTTCTGCTCAACAACTCCGTTTTGCTACAGAGTATAGGGAAATGTGTGCAGCAACTGAATCCTTGCCTCATGGAAAATATTATGGATCTCATGATTTACATACTCTCCCCCATTATCAGTTTGGAGGACTTTGATCTTATTTCCGGACTGTTTCTCAACCAGGGATTTGAAATCTTTGAGGTGTTGAAAGACCTCAGATTTTTGCCTAAGAAAGTAGATCCAACTAAAACGTGAGAAATCATCAACAAAAATGAGAACAAACCTTGCTTTGTTGATGGATGGATGTGGAAAAGGACCCATAAGGTCACTATGGATCAGATCTAAAGGTGCAAAATCTCTTTGAGAATTTCCTTTGTCGGATTTCTCTTGAGGGTGTTTTCCAAGAACACATCCCTCACATAATCCCTTGGAGAAATGGATGTCTGGTAGACCATCAACCAATATTTTCTTATTAAGATGTTGCATGTATCTAAAATTCAAATGTCCAAACCTTTAGTGCCATATTATACTACTTTCATCAGCATGAGTAAGCAGTAAAATAGAATTAGGTTCAATGACTGCATAAAAAGTATACAATCTAGACTGATGATTTACCTCACCGGTAGCAACCCTAAAGTTGGTTTGCATGTCGTAGATGTCCACAAAATTTTGTGTGAATATGAATTTATTTTCGGTGCCATAATTCGTCATATCATACACAGAGAGAAGGTTGACAAAAATTTTGGGAACGTGCAACACATTCTCGAAGCTTCCGTTGGTGAGTTCAATCCTTCCTTTGCCGGTGGCTTCGACAAAAGAGTTGTCCCCCATCAGAATAGGAGTAACTTTTCATGCATCCAAAGAAGAATATACTTCTTTTAAGGAAGCCATGTGATGTGATTCTCCTGAATCTACGATCCAAGCATTGAGAGAGGAGTTGATGGCAATTAAGGAAAGGCTAGAATTTCCTTTCTTGTTATTCGGATCTTCTGGCTTCTTCTTCTTGGCACCCTTGGGGATGCAATCTCCAAGGTTGTTTTTATGAAGTATTTGAGACATTAGATATATTTTATTTTGCATTCATGTGGATTTTGGATGGAATCCTTTGTGACAGTACAATCATTTTTCCCATTTTCTTCCCTTTTCCTCTTTGGATCCGGAGGCATCGGTGAAGGGTTTTGTGTACCCTTCCTTCTTCAGATGTGGATGAGATTTTTGTTTATCTTTATATTTAGATTTCTGATATTTGTGGCTTCCATCATGCACAGTGAGTGTATGAACCCTTGGGCCTTTGATTGTTCCCATTTGATGAGCTCGGTTTGCTCTTGTGTTAGGGATTCGATAAAGTTCTCAAGAGAAGGAATTTTCTAGGTGGCTCCGGAGGTGAATCTGACAAAATGGAATGTGGATACAAATACAGAGAATTCAATACCAAGATTGGAGAGAATGGTGAGAACCATATGTTTCTCCTCCTTTGACTTATCAACCTCTCAAGCTTTGAGTTGAGACAGTAAATCCTTGAATTTTGTAAAGAAATCTTGGATATTGTTGAAGCTTTTTGGATCCAATGTGAGCAGCTCCACCTCCAACATGTGTCCCCTCATCTCATAATGTTTTCCAAAGAGCCCTTCAAAGGTGGTCTAGGCTTCATTGGGAGTCTTACAGGAAGATATGTGAAAAAGGAGATCGAGAGAAATAAGACTGCAAATTGTTCCGAGTGCCTCATCCATGCGATTTAAGTACTTGGATTTTTCTATGGCTAATGTTGGTTTTGTAACTGTATTCAAGGTTAACCTATACAACCCTCTAGTTCAGATATGTATGGTTATTTTATCCCTCCATGAAAAATTGTTGTAAGGTGTAAGAATGAATTCTTTTTGGAAATCCATCTTTCCGCTATCTTCAATCTTTTGTACCTGCAAAAAAATTTGGTGTATCTTTTACTTAGCAGTTCGTTGGATCTGATACCATGTAAATGTGTTGAACTTGCACATAATAGATCTATTTAAAAAATAATACACACATTTTTAGGGAGAATTGGAGAAAGAAGAAGAAGGAGATAAGAAATGAAAGAATTCTCATTAACCGTTGTGAATAATGAATAATTTACACATGATATACTCTGTATAACTCAATGAGTGCGCACTGGAGGAGAACCAATGCACCATAGTGGTGGTATAGAGTGAACTAGACACACACCAACAGTTACAAGAGTGAAATTCCACCTAGTCTAGTCTCTCAGGCAGTTATGAGAGTGAACTGCCACCTAGTCTAGTCTCTGAAGATGTTACAAGAGTGAACTGCCACCTAGTTGAGTTAAGTAGTCAACTAGTCTTCAATTAAACTGACTAAACAAAGAGTAGTGAGGAGTTAAATCAAGGAATCAAGGGTGATGTATCAGTCTGGTGATGATCCCAAGGAATGTGTGCATTAGCTGGTGATGATCCCAATGCTGCATGGTGACAAAACCAATGCAACATCTAAACTCAACTCAACTAGTCAAACTGAAGTGTCAACTGAAAGAGAATATTCTTTGGGTGGAATATTCTCCCCTAAAATATAAGAGACTAGATAATGACTAATTATGACTAATAAACAAGAAAAAACCTTAGGAAAAATAAATCCTAGGTGTGTGTGAAGTAACTCCAACAATCTGGTCGTATAACAGATTGTGGGCACATTTTCCAATCTGTTGATTTCTGGGCAGGCCGTACAACAATACAGATTTGACACATTTTCCAAGGCAAAATATTGTGGGGGAAGTTTTTGTGTGCTATAGGTGGATTTGTCTTGCTGGAAATTGTATTTTTGTTGTTGATATGTACTTTCTTGAAGCTATATAAATCTCTCTCTCTCATTGGGTTTTCGCACATTGGGGTTTTCCCTGGCATTGCCTAAATTTCTGAGTTTTTTCTAAGTTGAATGATTGTTGCTCACTGTGTTTATTCTGCTGCAAAATTGCTTAGCAATGTGTATTTGTGCTTATGGTAATTTCTCAATGTGGGTTTAGAAATTTCAAAGTTCATAGAAGACAATTATATCTAGGTTGTTAAGTATATGACATAACTTTTTATAAGATGATTTTGCCATTTAATTTCTACATGGTATAAGAGCTTGGGCTCTGAGTGACAATGAGAAGTGAGATATTTGGGCAAGTTTGAAGGGGGGAATTTTTTGTTTGTTTTTATTTGAATAGTGATAGGGAATATGGATGCATGCATTAGATTTGAGGATCAGTTGAATGGCATTTCTAACTATTTGCAATGGAAGTTCTGGATGTCAGTTGTTCTCAAGGAGAACAAGATTTGGAACTATGTCAGTTTTGTTGTTGTGGTTCCCACATCAGATCCTATTGCTTTGGATTTGCATGAATTAAAGGAGGAAAAATATCAGAGGATCATTTTGGATGGTGTGAAGGACCCTCTCATTCCACATCTATTTGAGAAGAAGACAACTTATGAGATGTGGTAAACTTTGAAGAATTTATTTGAGGCTAATAATGCCAATCGGAAGATGGCCTTGAAAGATAAGTTGCATGACTCGAATATGGATAAGGGTGATGATGTTGTATCCTATCTTAACCTGGTATTCCAAGTTAAGGATGAGTTATCTGCAGTGGGAGAGATAATCTCAAAAGATGAGTTGGGGAGGATAGCCTTGAAAGGCTTCACAAAGGAATGGGATGCCTTTGTGAAGTGTGTTGTGGGTCGAGAAAATTTTCCAGATTGGAGCAGGTTGTGGGATGACTTCAATCAGGAGGAGATCTGGATGGGGTCTCATAGTAGTGGTCAAAAGGAAGATAGATCTGAGGAGAATGTTGGTCTTTCTACAAAGAGAAAGAAGAAAGGAAATTATGGGAGGGACTTGAGTATAGTCGGATGTTACTGTTGTAACCAGTTGGGGCACCTTGCTTCTCAGTGTCTTGAGAAGAAGAAGAAGAGGAAGGAACATGAGGGGCTTGAGACAATTGCTACAATAGCCATGGAAGACTTTTCTACCAAGTTTGATAAGGAATTTTCTTTGGTTACTCTAGTATCTAGTGTCGATAGTGGAGGATTTGGGGGTGATTTTAGATGGATTGTTGACAGTGGAGCCTCTTGTCACATGATGGGAATATGGCGAGAATTTTTTATTACCATAGAGATAGGTCCTGACTGATTGGTGGAGAGTGAAGGAGGTATGGCGTGAGCTGTATGTGGATTTGGAAGGGTTAAATTTTGACTCGAGTATGTAGGATTCATGGAGCTTGATGGAGTTCTCTTTGTTCTAGGGTTGAGGGTTAACTTGCTCTCAGTATCATCCTTGGAGAATGATGGATATTGCACATTGTTCAAGAGGGGACATGTATTTATCTACAGGGAGGGAGTGGACCCAGTTGAACCACATCGGATTGGTGATCGCATGGATAGGTTGTACATGTTGTGAGGACAACCTTCAGGATATGATCCAACATCAGATGAGGAGTAGTAGGCTCTTGAGACTGCGGTGGGACCAAGGATTCAGTCTTTCATTCTGAGAGAAGCGAGGGAGTCTATTCTGAGCACTGACAGGAAGCTCAACTCGTGTGATCAAACCGATGCTCAGGGTGGAGTGGATTCTCATAGGAGATCAAGGTTTAGAGTAGTTGTTAGGAGGATGTCTTCTGGTTCAAGTTTTGTGCAGGTGTTGAGGATGGATCTAGGTTCAGAGGGAGCTTATAATGTGAACAGTTTGATGGGACGAGATTATGGTGATGGAAACGAGTACATCCCTTGCTAAGAGTGAGTGTTAGCTTTTTATCTTGGGAGGTACTCCACATGTGTGTCTTGTATGCAGAAATAACCTTGTACCTACACTACTAGACACTTGACTTTGTAATGGTTTTTTATAAAGTTTTGATAAACTGGTTCTTTTATTAAAGTGAATTTTTAATAAAGTGTACCTTCTAATATTAAAGTGACTTTATCTCATAAAGTGCACTTATGTTATAAAGTGAAAATGTACTTAATATTTTAAAGTAATTTATTTTGGAGGGAATGAATCATGACCCTTGATCTTGTAAAGGAAAGATTAGATCTTGGCCATTAGATCTGGGGTTGGATAAGGTGAAGGGTCACTTTCAGATTATAAGAGAATGCATTGGGTAGTGTGCAAGAAACATTGAGAAGGAGATTAAGAGATATTTTTGAGATAACTTGAGAGAGGAAAGTTAGGGCAGCAAGGAGGGCACATTCCCAAGAGAGATTGGGTACAAATCCCAAGGGAATATTTTTGTGTGATTGATGATATTTATTGCTACTATTGTAGGCTGTATTGTACAGATCTATACAGTCTGTACAAAAAGGGAAAGAGGGCATGAAAATCGAGGCAAGTTTGGCACAATTGTTTAGGCTGTTTTGGAGTGTTTTTCTTGATGCAACAAGGTTGTATAGAGGTAGACGTACAACATATTGTAGGCACATTTTCCAAGGTGGTTATTTCTGGGCAGGTCATACAACGGTACATATTTGGCATTTTTTCCAAGGAAGACTATTGTGGGGGAAGTTTTTATGTACTGTAATTGGATTTATATTACTGGAAATTGTATTGTTGTTGTTGATATGTACTTTATTGAAGCTATATAACTCTCTCTTTCATTGGGTTTCCCCACATTGGGATTTTCCCTAACATTGCCTAAATTTTTGAGTTTTTTCTAAGTTGAATGATTGTTGTTAATTGGGTTTATTCCACTGTAAAATTGCTTAGCAATGTGTATTTCTCCTTATGGTAATTTATGAATGTGGGTTTAGACATTTCAGAGTTCATAGAAGACAATTATCTCTAGGTTTCTAAGTGTATGACAAAACTTTTTATAAGATGATTTTGTCCTTTAATTTCTACACATCTCTTGGTGGATCTCGTTATTATGTTACTTTTATTGATGATGCAACTAGAAAAACTTGGGTTTATTGAATTTGACAAAAATATGATGTTTTTGATACTTTTAAGAAATGGAAAGCTTTGGTTGAGAATGAGACAGGAAAAATATTGAAGTGTTTTAGATCCAACAATGGAGGTGAATGTTGCATCAAGGAGTTTGATGATTACTATTCATACCACATGATTCATAGAGAGAAGACAGTTCCAGGAACACCACAGGAAAATTGTGTGTCAGAAAGGATGAACAAGAAAATCATGGAGCGTGTAAGGAGTATGAGATTGTATGTTGGGTTGCCCTTATAGTTCTGGGAAGATATTGTAGGTACTTATGTTTACTTAATAAACAGAGAAACTTCAAGCTCTTTGAATGGTGGAATTCTAGAGGAGGCATGGATAGGTAAAAAGGTAAACTATTCCTTTTTGAAGACTTTTGGTTGTGAAGCATTTGTCCATATTGATAAAGAAAATAGAACAAAGCTTGAGGCAAAATCCAAGAAGTGTACCTTTATTGGATACAATGTTAATGATTTTGGTTATTGCTTATGGGATTATGAAAATCACAAAATCATTAGGATTAGAGATTTCATATTCAATGAGAATGTCATGTACAAAGATCAGTTGCAGGGAAAGAAATAGGAAAAATAAAAACCATAATACAAGGTGCTTGATGAGATCACTAAAAAAAAATTCCAAAGGTACCAGAAAATAAAAAATGTACAACAACATGAGAAACATGTACCTCAAATTCCTACAAGTGTTGTTAGAATATTAACCAAGTTAAGTAGACCCCCTGAATGATACTCTCCTTCATTGTATTATTTATTGTTGACTAATTCTAGTGAACCAGAATCTTATGAAGAGGAAATGCAGGTAGACACTAAAATGAAGTGGGAGAAAGGAATGAAAGAGGAAATGGATTCCTTGGTAAATAACCAGAATTGGGATTTGGTTTAGTTTCTTAAAGGAGAGAGAGCATTGCAGAATAAATGGGTTTACAAGTTGAAGGAAAAATATGGAGGAAAAAAATGGTACAAGGCTAGACTTGTTGTAAAGGGGTTTGCACAAAATAAAGGTATAGATTTTGATGAAATATTTTCTCATGTTGTTAAAATGACTTCAATTAGGACTATTTTAATTCTTGTGGTAGTAAAATATTTGCATCTTGAATAGTTATATGTAAAAACAACTTTTCTCCATGGGGATTTGGAGGAAGAGATTTATATGCAACAACCATAGAGGTATGAGGTCAAAGGGAAGGAGAATTTGGTATGCAAGTTGAAGAAGAGATTGTATGGCCTAAAGAAAGATCTAAGGTAGTGGTATTTGAAGTTTTATAGGTTTATGACAGAACAAAGTTATAGTAAATGTCATTCTGATCACTGTGTTTATTTTAAAAAACTAGAAAATGGAAGGTATATTATCTTGCTATTGTATGTAGATGACATGCTTGTTGCATGGTATAATATGAAGGATATAAATGGGCTCAAGAAGAAATTATCTAATTAATTTGCGATGAAGGATTTGGGTGTTGCAAAGAAAATCCTTGGAATGAGAATAACAAGGGATAGGAAAAATTGCAATTTGACATTGTCTTAGGGTGAGTACATAGAGAAGGCATTGGAGAGGTTTAGAATGTAGAATGAAAAACCAATTAGTACACCTTTGGCCAACCATTTCAAATTATTCAAAGAAATGTGGCTCAAGACATGGGAGGAGATATAATACATTTACATGGTCCCTTATTCATCATTAGTTGGCATCTTGATGTATGTGATGGCTTGCACAAGACCAGATATTGCACATGCAGTGGGAGTTGTGAGTAGGTGTATGGAAAATCCAGGTAAAGAACATTGGGAGGAAGTAAAGTGGATTATCAAGTATTTGAAATGTACTGCTACTCATGCATTATATTTTGGAGGTTCATACACTATTCTACATGGATATGTTGATTCAGATATGGCAGGTGATAAAGATAACAAGAGGAGCACCACAGGGTATGTTTTTACTGTAGGTGGAACAAGAGCAAGTTGGATTTTGAAACTGCAAAATGTTGTTTCACTTTCAACAACAGAGGTAGAGTATGTTGTTGATACATAGGCTAGTAAAAATATACAACTCAACCTTCCATTTGAATACTAATCATATACAACTCAGGTACCATTTTCATATGATTGGTCTTGGAAGATGGAAATTTGAAGTTGGAAAAGATACACACTAGCCAGAATCCTGTAGACATGTTAACAAAGGGAGTAATCAGGGAGAAAATGAGTTACTGATCAGTTTCAGTTGGTCTTCAAGCATGAAGGTGAATATGATAAATTTTCCAGGTCCAAGGTGGAGTATAGTCTAGCAGGTACAAAAACAGTGGAGTTGTTGTGATCAGTCTCCAAGTGGGAGATTGTTGGTTGTGGAGCCTAAATATATTCTTGTTTCATAGGTCTTTGTTTTTAGTTGTGTTTATACCCCATGAAGACTATGCACCCTGGAATATTGTACACCCCTCTATTGATATTATGGTAGTTGTGGGAGGTATTTACCTCCACATGTAAACTTGATGAGAATAGAATATTCCAGGAAGCAAGAAGAAACCCTAATTAGTTGGATAATAACCCTAGAAGACAAGTCGACTCAAGAGGATAACTTGTATTAGGTTATTAGCCTCCAAGAGAAGAAGTCGGCTAAAGGAAATATTATATACTAAGTAAATAGGCACCCACAATGAGAAGTTGGCCTAGGCAGTTTGCCAAATTTAGTATAAATACAAGAGGCTAGTCTTCATTCTGGAAGGCATTCTCAGAACTGCAGAAGAAACACTTATGCACACTACAATTGGCCAATTTGTGCACAAGCCTGGAGGAGAGCTATCGTTGTAGCTGCTGCAGCTAGCAGATTTCAATTTTGGCTTGGAATATCTCTTGGTTATGGTTTGGACTCTCTGATCAGCTCTTGTTTGGTGTGATATCCTTTGAGAGAGAGGTGCGCTATGTTGGAAG
>JZKD02S1740808.1:621306-632022 GCA_000966675.3 Picea glauca | reverse complement strand
GCGTATTGGTGTAACTCTTATACTATTGTTCATTTCTCATTGGATATAATTGAATGGTTTAAGTATAAGTTTAAAAAGGTTTTAAATTGTACTTGATACTAATTCACCCCCCTCTCAGTATCAACACGCTATATTGTTTGGCTATCTAGCCTAGGGTTTTCTTCCAAAATGATTATCTGTTAAGGTTAAGGTGCTCGGGGGTGGCTTCGGCCTGTGGTTGGGTGAAAATAGTGATATTTTCTATGGTTAAATGAGCACATCCATCATATTCTAATAGGTTATGGGCCCACACCTCATTCATTTAGTCTAACCACTGGAAGGGAGCATAGCCATAAGGATACTAGGCTCGTTGAAGCACTGTCGCTGGGGTTACTAGAAGGTACTGTTGTAGAAACCCTAACCCTCTCATTGAGGCACCTTAAGTGAAGGGATTGACCTAATTTTTGGATATACTAGTGTGCCCTAGCCTAGCACATCTCTTGGTACTCTCAGCAAGAAAAAATGTCAAGTTTGAGTTTTTGGTCAAATCTAGGGTTGACCCAGTCAAGGAAACCATGACTTACTCTATGAAGTCAGAAAACAAGTTAGATGGGATTGTAACTTTAGAGTGTGGAAGAAAAGTATTTACCTCATCCTTGCCAAGAATAAAGTGCTGGATATCGTGAAAGGAAATATTGTGGAACTAGAGTTTGAATAAGGAAAAGAGAATGAACCGCAGAACGTTACAGTTATGGAGAAGTTCAAAGAAAATGACATCAATGCCATGAGTATCATAGTGGACTCTATAAAATACCACTTGATACCCTACATCTCCCATCTTGACTCATCTGCGAAGATGTATGATGCCCTAACAAACCTCTTCTCAGTTAGAAACATTGGACAAGTAATGAGTCTAAAGAATGATCTCCATGACATGAAGATGAATGATGATGACCACATAACATCATACTTTGTGAGGATATCTCATTTAATATATCAAATACTATATATTGAAGAGATCATCTCAGAGAAGGAACTGGTAAATATAGTACTCAATAGTCTTCCCAAAACATGGGATGCATTTACCGCAAGTATGAACACAAGGAAGGAGTATCCTACATTTGAAGAACTTTGGACTTGTTGTGCACAAGAAGAATCAAGGATTAGGAAAAAGAGAAACTTCAAAAGAAATGTGATGATCAAGCCTTCATAGAAATATTCAAGAATTTCAAGAACAAAAGGAAGTTTGGTTCAAGGAAGAAGCCAAATCAAGAGAAAGATATGTCAGAAATATAATGCTTCAACTGTCGAAAGTATGGTCACTACAAGAATCATTGTCCCGAGATGAAGAAAAGGAAGGAGACACACGAAGCACCAGTTCCCAAAGAAAAGGAACCTTCAAAGAAGATTAAGCAATATGAAACAAACTTCTTCTTCTAAGACAAGGTAAACAACACTCTTCATAGTTCTTGTACATACCATGTTTTCTGTACATATCTTGCATATCTATCTCTTAGAAGATAATATGTTCAAAGATAAACTATACTTCTGGAAGAACAAAAAGATAAGGATTGCTACAAGTTAGAAAATACACATGAAAAGATGAAGTACATCAACAACCCCTGGTAACAATTCACGTGGAAGTTATTATCAGAATCAATCTTGAAGAAACCTAGAAGAAGTAAAGATAGAAAGAAGTCAACAATCAAGAGGAAATTAGAAAAATATTTGTGACACTTTGCAGAAGGCAATACGGATGTAGACAGAAGCATGGACTCTCCTAGATGGAGGGATCTAATTATATTATCAAAAGAAGAACATGCATCCATGCATGAAGCAAGGATTAGGAGGGAGATAATCCTAAATTATATGATCCATTGAAGATGATGAAGTATCTATCCATGGTAGAAACCATGAAAAGAAACACGTGTTCAGTGTAAATTCAGAATAAGTCTTCTTCGAAAAGAAGCCTTAAAGTAATCCTTGGTTGTCCATCCACATCCATGATACTATGATGAAAGAAATAAGTTGGAATATTAAGAGAATGGAATCTATAGAAAACTCCATGAACTCAAGAGCTAAAGAGAAACATGAGGAAGAACATGAAGATTCCAAGAGAGAAAAAAAAGACAGAACAACCGGTCAGTGTATCAAGAATCACAAGACTACCAGCCTGATATGAACTCACTAAAATCAATCAAGCAGAGGAATTGAAAGTTGTGATGAAGAACAATGTATGGAAGACTTATGAATGAAAGCATTGCAAGATCCATAACTAGAGGTTTTCCCAGATGGAGGGAGAAGACTATGATGATTTATTGTAAACCAGACATACCTCTACATGAGCCATTATATCATCCGCAATATCCATAGGTTGGAGTTTACTTGTAGAGAAACCTCAAAGGCTTTGAGGTATACCATAAAGAGACCCTTGTATGCATATGGAAGAAGATATTGTATGGATTCAAACAACTTGGTGCAGAGCCTTCAATACACAACAGAAGCGTGGTGAAATATTTCTATAATAAAGATATTGTATTAGAATGGTTACTCAAAAATCCAGGATGATGGATTGCTAATCCATGAAAAAATCTCATAGATATGTTCCAGTTTGAGCCCTACCATGATGTTATGAGCTAGCAGGAAACAAAAGATGAATCCAACAATGATATACTACATTGATCAGAGCTATATGAAGCCTTCATAGAAAACCAATGTTCCAGAAAGACTGAAGTACATTGATATCAAGCATTACAATCTTCGTGATGAAGTCCAGAAAAGAGAAAGTGGTTCTTCAATATATATCTCCACAGATGACCAGATAAGCAGACATTTTGGTGAAGCCTCTGTCCAAGATGAAAAATTTTGTGTACTCAAGCTGGAGCTCATGGAGAGGACTTCCTTATTGAAAAAGGAAGAGATGACTCCTAGGTTGGGAGGGAGCACTGATGTGTTATTGATTTATGGACATTCATTTTTCATGTTCGAAAAATGGTCCAGGATGAGCAGTTCCTTTCCATTTCAGAAATTGGTTTGAGATTTATGATGGACAGGCATTTTCTAGTTCGGAAAATGGTCCAGATCAAATGATCATTTTCGTAATGAAAATGGTTCGATGGATTGTTGATGTACCATAGACAGTGATTCCCCTTGTGGTTAACATAGGGAATGGTCTAGGACAGTCTCTCTTATTGAAGGTCACATTTAGTAGTGGTCAATAAGACTGGTCCGCCTCACCGGACATTCATTCTTTCGAAGCTCACAGTTTTGAAGAATGGTCTGTTTTGGAGGTTGGTGTAGGACAGTCATTCCCTAGGGAAGATTCATTCTCTCTAGGCTGCACTTTTTTTAGTGCCGAAGGAATGGCCTAGATAGGTGAATGGTCCAGGTTCAACAATCAGGAATAGGCATTCCCTAGGGCAGATTCATTCACTCCAGGTTGCACTTTGTTTAGTGCCAGAGGAATGACCCAGATGGGGAATGGTCCAGGCTCAGAAATTGGGAAATTTATTCTTCCTTTCTTGAGAAGAATAGTCCAGATAGCTCATCATTGATGTTTGACCTTCTGAGGGCAGATGCTCTTCCATATCTCATAGATGTGAGTGGAGGAATGGCCTAGATGACTCAGTTTATATCATAACAATGTTTTATGTGTAGGTTGATATCAGATGATATGATTGTTATGGAGACTGTATGTCTCCAGACAGTAGATGTATAATACTGTGGTGGATGTGTTCCACTGATTGTGACTATATGTCACTGATCAAGTATCTGTGTGCTACTTGGTGTGGTAGTGTATCAATGGATAGTAGTTGTGTACTACTATGGATAGACACAGTTGTGTTCTATTGAATGACTTTGTTCCGATTGCCTTGAAGACTATTAGTAGTGTTGGAAAATGTTTAATCAACTAGATGGATGATCAATGGACAGAGATTTTCTGGGCAGAAAATGGTGCAAGACATTTATTCTTCCATGACATATGTCCATATTAGAAGAATGGTTCTTGTGTCACTCTATGGAGTGAGTGAATTATCTAGCATCATGTCTAATTACTTAGATGGAGTATGGTTTCGAGAGATGATGTAGATGATGAAACTAATAGTGATGATGGTGCTCATGATCTAGTCATGAGATAGTCTATACGACTATTTTGATGCTACTGGGTGAATGGTATGTTTGTGCTCAAGACCATTACCTTCAATACCTCCCTAGATAGGAGGGAGTGTATATGTTATGGTAGTTGTGGGAGGTATTTACCTCCATGTGTAAACCTGATGAGAATAGAATATTCTGGAAAGTGAGAAGAAACCCTAATTAGTTGGCTAATAACCCTAGAAGACAAGTCGGCTCAAGAGGATAACTTGTATTAGGTTATTAGCCTCCAAGAGAAGAAGTCTGCTAAAGAAAATATTATATTCTAAGTAAATAGGCACCTAGAATGAGAAGTTGGCCTAGGCCGTTTTCCAGATTTAGTATAAATACAGGAGGCTAGTCTTCATTTTGGAAGGCATTCTCAGAACTGTAGAAGCAACACTTGTGCGCATTGCAGTTGGCTACTTTGCATGCAAGTCTGGAGGAGAGCTACCATTGCAGCTACTGCAGCTAGTAGATTTCAGTTTTGGCTTGGACTATCTCTTGGTTATGGTTTGGACTTTTCGATCAGCTCTTGTTTGGTGTGTTATCCTTGTAGAGAGAGGTAAGATATCTTGTTTGGCTATCTAGCCTAGGGTTTTATTCTGGAATGTTTCTATGTCAAGGTTAAGGTGCTTGGGGGTGGCTTCGGCCTATGGTTGGGTGACAATAGTGATATTTTCTATGGTTAAATGAGCACATTCATCATATTCTAACACCCTCCATCCGGGGGAGTTTCAGGGGGGGATTTCCCCCCTTGTGAGGTCTTCGGGACTCATCCCCATGGCTGGGGGGTTCGAGGGAGAAGCCCCCAAAAGAAATGTTTCCTTGTAAATGTATATTGAAATTTCATATTAAATCTGGACCGTTCATTATAAGGTCGCAGATCTGATGGTAGAAGTTGTGTTAGGGTTTTTTCCGTAGAAGGAAACCCTCATTTATGAGGGAATTGTATTGCGACTATGTATCATTGTGAGTATTGTATTATGAGAGAGGATACTATGAGAGAAAGAAGAGAAAGTTACATCGGGTGTGTTGTAGGTTGTATCCCTTCTTTTGTTGGATAATAATAAAGGAAAGACCTGGCAATTTCTCTGGTGGATATAACCCACACTGGGTGAACCACATATATCTGTGTCTCTATTGTATTGTGTCTCTTCTTTGTTTTATTTCCAATTTTTTTTTAGTTTATTTCTCTTCGATCCTATTTTTCTAACAATGGCAGTTGAAATTTTCCAAGACTCCAATTTCCTTATGTAATTTTGATAGACTCCAAGTGTATGATGGAAAAGCGGCCCCTGAATTTTCACTTAACTTCAAAAACATCAAGGGATTAGGAGTATGTTACAACGGTAAGAGGGTTAGAGTTGAAATTAATGAAGCTATCATCAACAGAGTGTCAGGGTTTCCCAGTGGTTTACCTTAGGATACAGATGAGAGGATGTTGGAACCCAAATTTTTGGGTAAACATCGTGCAAACACAGACAAAGTTGTGTGTTCCTATTCAGGTTTTGCGTGCACTCAAGCAACTTCATAGTGGGAGACAAGAGGCACGCACGCTGGTTCAAGTTTTTCTAATGCACTCCAGTACAAGTTCTTCTAATGCATGTCGGTCCGATTTTTTTTATGCATGCCAGAAACTAAGAAGATATTGCATGCATGCTAGAATCATGAAAATGTTCTTCGAGAAATCTTTCTGAATGATTAGTTCAGGAAGCATAAGAGATTATGGAGCAGTAAGGAGATGATCTAGAAAGGTAGTTAATATTTCCATGAATCCAAAGAGAATATGTGGACTACATGATGGTGACATAATCATGTGGGACTAATAGTTAGAGGAGCGAGTGGGGAAGAACTAAAAGTGATAGAGCGCTAGAGTATAGAAGAAGATAAAATGGAGCAACAAAAATCGAAAGAGAGTTGGTTAGTCATTTTAGCTACTTAGTTAGTTAGACAATGATTGATTGTTGTCAATGTCCTTGAGATCACTTTGAACCTATGTTTTGTAATGTATCTAGTTGTGATTCTAGGTCTGTAATACCTATAGAGTATGAAAGAAATCACATGACACTATGTAATGAAAAACTAGAAAAATGTATACGAGTGTAGGGCTATGTTGTTGTCAATTGATGAGTTGCTTAATGTATGTCAATGAACAGATGGATGAAAATAATAAATATGCAATGATTATTTTATTATAATGTGTTGATCATGTGTCAATTGAATGTATGTGATGATGTTACATGTTATTAATGGTTAAGTATAATGAAATAGAATGTATGAATGCCATCCTGATTGGATTCATGTGTAATTAATCATACATCATCGACACAAGACCATATGGTGTCTATGATTCTCATGGAATCTAAGGTGAGACATTCTTCAGTCTTTGGATGAGGATTGATATGCTAATTCTTTAGGATACCAGCAGTAGTGGTAATAGGAGTCAAGAAGACGAAGTTTGAAATCCTTGGCTATTGCAGAGTGCAACAAATGCAGTGGAAGATGGGGTGCAGAGGTAGGAGAGGAAAATGAAGGATCCCTTATAGGAGGAGAAGTGGAGTTGACAATTATGGATGGTCTTGCGTGACTATAGGTAGGAAACTCCCTAGGTTCCCTCACAAGAAATGTTAGAATAGGATGGAGTTACCCCCCCTTTGAACCACACCCCTTGCACATTTGTAGCCAAGAAGAAAGAAAAGCATACATCGAGGCGATTGGAGTAGAAGAAAGTGTAGGAGAATAAATAAGAGATGCAAAAAGTGAAGAATAAGACGAAATCAATGCTACTTCGCTAAGAAGAGTATTAGTAACAAGATCCCTAACATCCAATAGTTAGTTTGGAGGACATAGTTCGATATTGAGGATGGTGAATCATAATAGTACCCTGATATTACCCGTGTTCCATGGGATGGGTAAGGATAATGTAGCAACATTGGTTCACATGTGAGATGATATGGTTTGTCAAGGGGTTCATAAACGAGGCATCAAAGATTGCACAACTAGAGGCCTCTTTCATGGACAGATCCCTGGCATGGTACATGAAGTACAAGGTCTCTATGATAGTGGAACAAATAATATCCTTGACATAGATCAAGAGAGATATGCTTAAGGAATTCCAAAGTCCTAAGTCAGAATCTCAATGCATTATAGAGATTAAGGAAATTAAGTAGAAACCAGGAGAAACCAAGTGGGATTATGACTGACAGTTCAATATTTTGTTGGATAGGTTGATTTTACATATACAAGACATGCAAAATAGAGAATGTTTCATTGTGGGGTTACTTCCCCATATCTAAGTCTCTCTTACCCATCATAAGCTGACTATCCAAGAAGAAACAGTGGATATTGTGATGTTCCTGGAGGATACACTAGGAGGAGGAGAGACATCAACAGGCTTGGTGCAGGTACATTCTCAACTGGCCAACCTGATGATGCAATTGCATGATATGGAAAAATAAAAATTCATGTGTGAGAATGTATGGTGCACAATGTTCCAGTTCGAGAGGCACCATAGATATGAGTGTCCTACACTAGGAAACTAATGGAAACAGGTGCATAAAATCCATTTCTAGCTAGACCTCAGTTGGAATGGTGTGATATTTGTAGATAGTGGGGCCATATACCACCTCACTTCCCAACATTGGAGAAATATTAGAAGACACATCATACCATGTTCTACGAATTCTATAAGTCCATGGGGCATGATGCAAACAACTATCGATCACTCCAATAGATGCAAGACCATACCCATGATGTATTTTAGTTTCAGGAAGAACAAAAGGGTGGTGACCGTGGCAACACTAACAGAGGTGGATATCAATGAGGTCCTAGAGGCGGATATGGAGGCAACCAAAGATGAGGATATGGAGGAGGTGGAGGTCGACCTTCCACTTTTTTTAACTGTGGTGAGATAGGACATGTGTTGATATTTTGTACCAAACCACGTGCTCTTTTTGGTTACTACTACAACTCTAATCATGTTATAGAGGATTTTCCCAACTTGTTGAAGAAGTTTGAAGAGAAGAAGGATCATTGCAGCATGGTGACTACAGAGTCGCGTGGGAATCGAAAAAGGGATGATTAAGTTGATGTATGGGTGATGACCCTATGTGGAGAAAAGACATGGATGGACTTTGAGCATGGTAAAAGATCAGGTCAAATGCCATAGGGGAAGATATGAAAGGTGGCATATCCCCCTCCTAATTTTTATGTTATTCACCAAAAGCCTTTTTTTCATGATGCGCAGAGGGCCATAGAGGAAGAGAGAGAATGAGAAGAGTTGTAGTGCACAACAAAATGGTTGATTGAAGAGGCCTGAATCCATGAGAAAGTATAGCAAGTGACACAGAGGTCATTGGAAGAGGCCCATTCCAGTGAAGCATTGCAGTGTGCCACACATAGGTCTTTGGAGGAAGCTCGAGTATGAAAGGAAATAAAATGTGTTATGCAAAGGTTGTTGGAAGAAGCATACAAACAAGAGGATTTTTGATGCATAAAACAAAGAGAAATATACAAACATGTACATGAAGAGATGAAGTGCATGACGAGAGAAGAAGCATTGCACATCCTGTGTCATGAAATAGAAATCGAGGATCAAGTAAGTAACTTCTTACACTGTTGTTTAAGATTGTTAAGTGACCTTAATGCTATGCGGAATTTGACACAAATGTTAGCAACCTGCATGGGGGAATAAGGCATAGATAGATCTATATTTCCCCCCTACTAGAAAGGGATGTGTGCTATGTTGGATTACTGAGAGAGGGGGTGAATTAGTAATAGAGAAATCTAATCATTTTTAACCAAGAAATGAAAGTGTTATAATAATGTAGCATTATCATCCAATATTTGCAGAGTAAATAAACAATGAACAAATGAGAAATCATACACATACAAAGTACACTAGTGTTTTTACGTGGAAACCCAAAGCGAGAGAAAACCATGGAATGATTTTTTTTATATGTCTTTAAGAATTACATTCATTGGAAGCACCAAATTCCTTTGTTTTCCAGTTGTAACTAGAAGGAATCTCCAACCCCCTAGTTTCACGAACTACAGCCTGAGGGAAGCTCCAACTCCCTAATTCTCTGGCTACAACCAGAAGGAGGCTACAACCCCCTATGTTCTCCGACTACAATTGGAAGGAGGCTACAACCACCTATTCTTTCCCCGTCCAACCACCCTAAAATATAAGTAGAATGATGGAACCATTGTCACACTATCATTGTGAGATATACTGTTGTTAACCTGTAATCAACCTATACCATAAACAAGTGCATAACCATGCACCAACCTGTACCACACAACCTGTAATCATCCGGTACCATAAAAAATGCATCAAACATGCACCAACCTGTACGTCAACCTGTACCATCAATGATTGCATCAACCATGCACCAAATATGTGCCAATCATTCATCAAATACACATAAACTATGAATCATCAAGATGTACCAACATCATCAACTATAAACCTCATGTATGTGCCAACTCATCAACTACTTGTCTCAACCATGTACCCAAAATGTACCTCAACCAAAATCCCTCATCAATTTCATCATCCAAATATGATTTGTAACTCTATAACAAACATGGTGTATATGATCACATACCTGCAAACCTTCCTTAACTTTAACAACAAGAGACTAGCATTTTCATCAAACTTTACTTTAGTATCACATGACTAATTTTGGATTAGTCAACAACCCTAACTTGCAATAATCAGAACTATGTACCTGTAATGAATAAAGATCTGAAAAATGGTACACAATTTTCTTAAGTTTCTTTTATGCAATTCCTCCAAATCTCACTACTTGGAACCTCTCAGAAAAGGAGTTATAGAAAAAATGGCATACCTTGTTGAATTATGGCTTATTCTAAAGATCGAACTTGTAGAGCGTGCCCCACACTGAATATTTGTTGTATGCATCTAAAAATGGTAAAAAGAATACTGCATACTGTACTATAACTAATACATTTGTTCTTACTAAATTTGGATGTGTTATGAATAAGTTATGACGTTTTTACCCAAAACACTTGTTTTAGACTAGTTTCAAGACTAGCCACAAACCCTATTTTCCATGGAGTGTAACTCCAAAAATACAACGACCCACAAGATGAACTTTTTATCACAACTACTTGGATATGTTTCCTCAACAGGCTCCCAATTTTGCGGTCTGAAGCATTTTAGAAAAAACGTTATTGTGAAAATTGTGAGATGACCTGTAAATAACATACCTTAGAAAGCATCATCAAAAGAATTTATCCTCCCTTGAATTTCAACCTTCTTTACTTAACCTTCCCTCTGATTCACCTTAGATATCCTTTGGTTACCCCAGTCACTTGTAGATATTCAATATTCTCAAGTGTGATTAAAATGAGAGACCCTTGCCTCTTATTTATACTTTTATGTAGCTTCCTCAAGGGGTTACCTTCTAACCATATTAAACCACTTTGCTTATTTGAGGGCAAACCCACTTCTAACCACTTGTCCACTTAGTAATTTATCCATTAACTTTATTCTTTAAATAATTTCTTTTGTATCCACTTTGACTTATAGTACACTCAACACTTCACTTTATTATTTACCTTCTAAAATCTCTT
>JZKD02S1740808.1:605807-621067 GCA_000966675.3 Picea glauca | reverse complement strand
TACACTCATCACTTCACTTTATTATTTAAATAATTTCTTCTTTGCAAACACTTTGACTACTTTGACCTTTTGGGGCTTCGAGATGACTCATGAGGTTTATCCAACTTCACATGGCCATAAATCTCTAAACGTGAGGAGTTATGTGACGTTACACATACCACCGGAAATGGAATGGCATGTACTATCCATTTAGAATAGTCTTACTTGCAAATATATAAAAACTCATACCATTATCCATCAAACAAACTTGGGTCTATTACCCAAACATTTGTGCTATCAGAATTCACTACTGGAATTTATTCAATGGTTGACATCAATGAAAACCAACCCAACTAATCAACCCCCCCCCCTGCATTGGCATTGATGGAAACACTCTAATCAAATACTGAAGTCATGTAATACTAAATTCATATCACTCATGCTCCCCTTGTGACCATCGCTCCCCCTAGAACCATGCCTCTATGATCTGCATCTGATAAATCTCTCCCCCTTTGTCATCAATGGAAAATGTATCTTTCCATATGGGGCTTCTCCCCCTAACTAAACTGTCCTTGGGGATACTCCCTCTGAATGAACTCTTCCTGAAACTGATCTCCCAACCTGAACTGTCCTCTTCATGGTGCTTCCTTGTGTAAATCTAATACATACAAGAAAAGCATTCAAAAGAATTCATTTTGGAGTATAAATTACATCGAGTCTATGGTGAAGATACTCAAAGGCTTCCTGTGGAAGTGGTTTTGTAAATATTTCTGTCACTTGTTCTTTTGTTCCCACATATTCAACTCTGATGTTCTTCTCTGCAACTTGTTCCCATAGAAATTGATACTTTATTGGAATGTTCTTCTTCTTGGAGTGCATCACCGAGTTCTTTGAGATACTGATGGCGCTTGTATTATCACAATAGATTTGAATGGGATCACCATACTAAACCTAAATATATGTTAGATTTTGTTTAATCCATAGAACCTGTGTAGAACATGGTGTTGTTGCAATATACATTGTTTCGGTTGTAGATAAGGATACTAATGATTGTTTCTTGCTTATCCATGATACTAACACTCACCCAAGTAGAACGATTCTCCACTGGTGCTTTGTCAGTCATCAATGCAACCTTCCCAATCTACATCTGTGTAAGCAATAAGTGATAGATCCTTTCCTTTTGGATACCATAATCCAAACTCTTATGTTCCCTTGAGATATCTGAAAATCCTCTTTACTACTAATACATGTCATTCCTTTGGTGCTGCTTGAAATCGTGCCACCTATCCAACTTCCTTCATTACATCTGGTATTGATGTTGTCACATGTAGTAAGCTACCAATCATTGACCTGTATTTCCTCTGGTCTGTAGACTTTGAATCATCATGTTTGCTCAACTTGCAACTAGTTTTCATAGGAGTGGTAACTGGTTTTCAATCTTCCATTTCAAACCTCTTTAGCAATTATTTGATATACTTAGTTTGAGAAATAAAAATTCCTTGGTTTCTTTGATGTATCTGAAGACCCAAAAATAAGGATAGTTCTCCGAGTATTTACATTTCAAATTCATTCTGCATATCCTTTGTAAATTTCTAGCTTAACCTGTCATCATTGCTTCCAAAATTAATATCATCAACATAAACTTCAATTACTAAAATAATATCTTGAGCTAACTTGATGTAGAGGTTGTTGTCTGCACTTCCTCTTCTGAACCATTCCTATTGTAGATATTTATCCAGCCTAGAGTACCATTCTCTAGGAGCATGTTTTAGACCATACATGGCCTTCTTCAATTTGCACACGTAATCTTCGTTCTCTGAAAACTAAAATCCTTTTGGTTGTTCAATGTAGACTTCTTCTTCAAGTTCCCCATTTATAAAAGATGATTTCATGTCCATCTGCTACACTTTAATATTCTTGGGGCATGCATAAGCTAAAAGAAATCGCATTTGTTCCATTCTGGAAATTGGGGCAAATGTCTCTTCAAAGTCGATTCCTTCAACTTGTGCATATCCTTTACATACCAATCTAGATTTTTTCCTTGTAACCTGTCCATATTCATTCAATTTATTTTTTAATACCCACTTTGTGCCAATCACATTCTTATTCTTTGGTCTTGGAACCAATTCCCAAGTGTCATTCTTCTCTATTTGATCCAATTTTTCATCCATGGCCTTATTCCAAAATTCATCCTTGCTGGCCTCTTCAAAATTGTTTGTTTCAATCATAGATGAGAGTGCTAGGTGAATTTGTTCTAGTAAATAGATTCTTCTTCTAGTTTGTAAGTTTTAAACCTGTGAAGTAAAGCAATGGATATATATTCTTAAGCAAAACAAAATTTAATCAATGGCTCATACACAGAGTACACAGAGATTTTATACCAGAAACCCTCAACTGGGAAAACCTTTCTTATATTCATTATCAAATTTCACCATTCACCATACAATATATACAATGTTTTTAGGTATTCCGTAGATACCAAAACCCTAATCCCTTAATACGAGATTAATTTAGTAAACCACTAAAAATAGAAAAAACCACCAAAAAAAACATTTCGGGGCGCTGCCCCGAACGCTACGTGTAACCAGGGGGGGCATACCTACCCCCCCCTGGGACCCCACTAGGAAAGCACCCGACACACATGAAACAAATATCACTACTATAGGGATCATCAAACGCTATTGTCGAACCTGACGCACCCACACACACACACACATGCAAAGACTATAACATATAGCCAACATTCTCCCACTTGTTGTTTTCTTTGCATCCAGGGGTCCAAAGGGTTATATAGTCAACAATCTAGGGAAGCAATGCCCATTGTTACTCTACACCAAGATAAATTTTATGTTCACATAGACTTTTTCAATAAATCTTCAACATTCTTCAAAGTGTCAACCTTTTCCAGCAACACCTTCTTTTCCTCAACCATGTCTCTCACAAAGTGATACTGAACATCAATAGGCTTTGTCTTTGAATGATAAGATGGGTTCTTTGCCAAGAATATTGCACTCTGACTATCAAAATCTAATCTCACTTCTTGTTTTACCAACTCAATACCTGAATATAATCTTTGTAACCATATTGCTTCCTTGCTTGCATGAGTGGCTACCATGTATTCAACTTCTATAGTTGAGAGTGCCACTACAGCTTGTCTTTTGTTCATCCAACTAATTACTCCTCCAAATAGGTTAAACACATACCCACTTGTAGATCTTCTGCGATCAAGATCTCCAGTCTAGTCTGCATCAACAAAGCCATGTATGCCCACCACTCTATTCAATCCTGGTATTCCTTGGTAGAACAATCCATAACTGGTAGTTCCATGACGATACATGAAGACCCTATTTACTATTGTCCAATGCTCCTTCCTTGGTTTTGACATATACCTTCTCAAAACTTCCACTGCATGTGCAATGTATGGTCTAGTACATACCATTGCATACATCAAACTGCCAACTGCACTGGCATACGGAACATGGGACATGTCCTCTTCTTCTTCCCGTGTCTCGGGACACTGATCTGCAGATAACTTTACACCTCTAGGAATAGGAACCTTGACCAATTTACTTCCATGCATATTAAACCTATGCAATATCGTCTCAACATATTTTCTCTGATTCAACCAAAGTTTCCTATTTGTACGATCTCTTTTAATCTCCATTCCCAGAATGAAGTTAGTAGCACCGAGATCCTTCATGTCAAATTTGGAGGATAGCTTTGATTTTACCTCCTTGATAACATTCATGTTATTTCCTACCAACAACATGTCATCAACATACACCACTACATAAATGAAGTGATTACCAACTTGCTTGGAATATACACAGTGATCATCCCTGCTTCTCACAAATCCCAATTCAAGGATGTATGTATCAAACTTTTGGTACCACATCCTAGGTGATTGCTTTAGACCATATAGTGAATTGTTTAGCTTACAGACTAGCTCTTTCTTTCCCTTCACTACAAAGCCTTCTGGATGCTTCATGTAGATTTGTTTTTTCAGATCCCCATGTAGGAATGTTGTCTTCACATCCATATGTTCCACTTCAATATCAAAAGAAACAACAATAGATAAAATAAATATAATAGAAGTTAACTTAGCAACAGGAGAAAAAATCTCACCAAAGTCAATTCCCTCTACCTGGGAATAACCTTTTTCTACTAGCCGAGCTTTGTATTTCTCCACTTTTCCTTCTACATTAAACTTCTTCTTAAACAACCATTTTCTGCCAACATATTTTCTTCCAGCTGGAAACTCAACTATATCCCATGCCTCATTCTTATCCAAGGAATCCATTTCTTCAACCATGGATTTCTTCCATAGTTTACTATCCTCGGAATTCACTGGTTCCCTGACAGTTCTGGGATCATCATCAGTAATAGATAAAGCAAAATTGGAACATAAATCAGGTGGACTATACCTTTTTGGTTGCCTTATTTCTCTCACTGATCTCCTCAATACTGGGGTATGAGGTTCTTCTTCTTCTTCTGCTTCATCTTCTTCAGATGATTCAGATTTTGCATCATCCAATTCTAGTTCTATTTTCTCAGGTTCGTCTTGCATTGATAGGAGTTCCTGTTTGGACACATCTTTTACCTCTCTGAAAACAACATCTCGACTGTAAACAATCTTCTTGGATTTTGGGTTCCAAAGATTATAACCTTTCACACCATATTTATAACCAATAAAGATACACTTTTCATCATTTTTATCCAGCTTACTTCTAGTTTCCTTTGGAACATGTACCTAAGCATCACAACCAAACACTCTAAGATGTTGAAGAGAGGGTTTCTTTCCAGACCATACCTCGTGTGGAGTTTTATCATCCAACACTGATGAAGGTGATTAATTGACAAGGTAACATGTTGTACCCACTGTCTCTGCCCAAAATTCTTGTCCCAACTTGGCACCGCTAAGCATGCTCCTTGCTTTTTCCATCAGTGTCCTCTTCATCCTTTTTGCAACTCCATTCTGTTGAGGAGTGTATGGAGTAGTCTTATGCCTTTCTATACCACACTTCTTACAGAATTCTTCGAATTCATTTCCACATAATTCTCCACCATTATCTGTTCTCAATACCTTTATTTTCTTCTTTGTTTGATTTTCTACCAAAGCCTTAAACTCTTTAAATTTATCAAATAACTCAGATTTATTTCTAAGAAAATAAATCCATGTGTAGCTTCAAAAATCATCTATGAATGAAACATAATACACAGACTTACCTAGTGATGGAATAGGCATAGGTCCATACACATCACTGTGTATCAATTCCAAGATCCCCTTTTCTCTTGTAGCACCATATGGGAATCTTACTCGATTTTGTTTACCATATATGCAATGTTCATAGAAATAAAAATCCAAAGTGAAATTAGACATACCTTCAACCATGCCTTTACCATGTAGTGTTCAAAGGCCCTTTTATCCAATATGCCCCAGTCTTTGATGCCACAACATGGTCTTCTTTTTAGGGACGATAATAGTCTTGTCTTCTTTATTTTTTTTCTCAAGGACAACAAAATTGTTACACCCATTAGTATAAGTGCTTCCCAACAACTTGTATAGAGTTCCACACTGAAATCCCCTCATCAACACCATTTCCCCTCGTACCATCTTGCAAGTATTCTTTCCAAATACAATATCCACTCCTGCATCATCCAACTTTCTTACAGATATTAGGCTCCTGGCAAGTTTTGCAATTTGCAGAACCCTAGGGAGAGTTCTAATCCTTCCATCTTTTAGTAGCAACTTAACCCTTCCACGTCCCAATATTTTTGTTGTTGAGTCATCTCCTAGGAATACATCACCACCATCATATTTTTCATATTCAAAGAACCACTCCTTGTGAGGAGTCATATGGTATGATGCACCTGAGTTGATCAACCATACATCGCAGTTTGCATGTGTACTTGTAGATGCTAGGTAAACATCACCTCCTTATTCAATGGAGGTTTTTGCCTCTATGGAAGAGGTACTATGAAATCCCTTTGGTTTTTCAACCTTCTTAGACTTGCAATCTTTCTTATAATGCCTTGTTTTACCACACTTCCAGCATTTCCTCAAAGATTTTCCTGGAGACTTAGATCTACCTATAGATTTAGATCTCCCCCCTTGAAGGCTTACAAGATTCCTGTCTTGGGTACAACCTCTTACAAATAAAGCATCTATGCTATGACCATCCATGATTTTCCTCCTCATCTCTTCAGATAACAAGGATGCAACTACATCCTCATACTTCAATGTAGATTGAGTGGTACTACCTATTGCTACAACTAGATTATCCCAAGAGTCTGGAAAAGAACATAACAAAGTAATACACTTATCTTCTTCTGCAATCATAATATTAACAGAGACAAGTTGACTTACCAGAGTATTAAAGGCATTTAGATGTTCTATCACAAAATCTCCATCTTCCAGCCTAAGATGATACAACTTCTTTCGAAGAAACAACTTGTTTACCAAGGACTTTGATTGATACAAATTCCCTAACTTATCCCATAGTTCCTTGGATGTAGACTCTCCTGAGACATTCAACAACACCGAATCTACCAGGCAGAGTCGAATAATACTCCTTTCTCTTCTGTCCAACTTCTCCCAATCTTCCTTTGACATACCAGTAGGTGGTGTGCTGGTAGTTTTTGTACTGGTAGGTTGTGTACCAATATGTGTGCTAGTAGATGGTGTACTAGTACGTTGTATGCCAACATCCACAATGATCCATTGTTCTTTGTCTACAAGAAGGTCCTCCATCTTCATCTTCCATATCTCAAAGTTGTTACCGTTGAACTTCTCTATCTTGATTCTATAAGATCTTTCCATTCCTCTTTCTGCACTCAAATCACCACTGCAAAAGCTCCCACTAAACCCAGGTTTATCATAGACAAAAGATAAACTTGATCTATCAAGACCAAGCCAGACCCTCAACAACAAAGGTGTCCCTTTGAAGCCAAAAATGAGCTCTGATAACACATGTAAGTTTTAAATCTATGAAGTAAAGCAATGCATATAGATTCTTAAGCAAAGCATAATTTAATCAATGGCTCATACACAAAGTACATAGAGATTTTATACCAAAATCCCTCAACCGGGAAAACCTTTTTTATATTCATTATCGAATTTCACCATTCACCATACAATATATACAATTTTTTTAGGTATTTTGTAGATACCAAAACCCTAATCCCTTAATCCGGTATTAATTTAGTAAACAGCTAAAAATAGCAAAAACCGCCAAAAAAAATATTTTGGGGCGCTACCTCGAATGTTGTGCATAACTAGGGGGGGACATACCTACCCCCATCCTGGGACCCTCCTAGGAAAGCGCCCCGTGCACAAAAAAAAAAGAGAACTACTAGAGGGATCATCATATGCAATTGTCAAACCTGACGCACCCACACACACACATGCAAAGAATATAACATATACCCAACATTCTCCCACTTGTTGTTTTCTTTGCATCCAGGGGTTCATAGGGTTATATAGTCAACAATCCAGGGAAACAATGCCCATTGTTACTCTACACTAGGAGAAATTTTCTGTTCTCACAAACTTTGTAAATAAATCTACAACATTCTTCAAAGTGTCAACCTTTTCCAGCAACACCTTCTTTTCCTCAACCATGTCTCTCACAAAGTGATACTAAACATCAATATGCTTTGTCTTCGAATGATAAGATGGGTTATTTTCCAGGAAGATTGCACTCTGAATATCAAAATCTAATCTCACTTCTTGTTGTACCAACCCAATACCTGAACATAATCTCTGTAACCATATTACTTCCTTGCTTGCATGAGTGGCTTCCATGTATTCAGTTTTTGTAGTTGAGAGTGCCACTATAGCTTGTCTTTTGCTCATCCAACTGATTTCTCCTCCAAATAGGTTAAACACATACCCACTTGTATATATTCTATGATCAATATCTCCAACCCAGTCTGCATCAACAAAGCCATGTATGTCCACCACTCTATCCAATCCTAGTCTTCCTTGGTAGCACAATCCATAACTGGTAGTGCCACGAAGATACTTGAAGACCCTCTTTACTTTTGTCCAATGCTCCTTCCCTGGTTTTGACATATACCTGCTCAAAACTCCCACTACATGTGAAATGTCTAGTCTAGTACATACCATTGCATGCATCAAATTGCCAACTGCGCTGGCATACAGAACATGGGACCTGTCCTCTTCTTCTTCCTGTGTCTTGGGACACTGATCTGCAGATAACTTTACATCTATAGGAATAGGACCCTTGACCGGTTTACTTCCATGCATATTAACACTCTACAATATCGTCTCAACATATTTTCTCTGATTCAACCAAAGTTTCCTATTTTCACGATCTCTTTTAATCTCCATTCTCAGAATGAAGTTAGCAGCACCGATATCCTTCATGTCAAATTTGAAGGATAGCTGCGATTTCACCTCCTTGATAACATTCATTTTATTTCCTACCAACAACATGTCATCAACATATAACACTACATTAATGAAGTGATTACCAACCTGCTTGGAATATACACAGTGATCAACCCTACTTCTCACAAATCCCAATTCAAGGATGTATGTATCAAACTTTTGGTATCACATCCTAGGTGATTTCTTTAGACCATATAGTGACTTCTTTGTCTTACAAACTAACTCTTTCTTTCCCTTCACTACAAAGCATTATGGTTGCTTCATGTAGATTTCTTCTTTCATATCCCCATGTAGGATTGTTGTCTTCACATCCATCTGTTCCACTTCAAGATCAAAAGCAACAGAAATAGATACAATAAATCTAATAGAAGTTAACTTAGAAACAAGAGAAAAAATATCACCAAAGGCAATTCCCTCTACCTAGGAATAACCATTTTCTACTAGTCGAGCTTTGTATTTCTCCACTTTTCCTTCTGCATTAAACTTCTTAAAAAACCATTTTCTACCAACATATTTTCTTCCATGTCGCAACTCAACTATATCCCATGCCTCATTCTTATCCAAGGCATCCATTTATTCAACCATTGCCTTCTTCCATAGTTTACTATCCTCTGAATTCACTGCTTCTCTGATAGTTTTGGGATCATCATCAATAATATATAAAGCAAAATTGGAATGGAAATCAGGTGGACTATACCTTTTTGGTTTCCTTCTTTCTCTCACTGATACTGGGGTATGAGGTTCTTATTCTTCTTCTTCTTCATCTTCTTCAGATGATTCAGATTTTGCATCATCCAACTCTAGTTATATTTTCTCACGTTCATCTTGTGTTGGTAGGAATTTTTGTTTGGACACATCTTTTACCTCTTTGAAAACAACATCTCGACTGTAAACAGTCTTCTTGGTTTCTAGGTTCCAAAGCTTATAACCTTTCACACCATCTTTATAACCAATAAAGATACACTTTTCATCCTTTTTATCCATCTTACTTCTATTTTCCTTTGGAACATGTACATAAGCATCACAACCAAACACTCTCAGATGTTGAAGAGAGGGTTTCTTTCCAGACCATACCTCATGTGGAGTTTTATCATCCAACACGGATGAAGGTGATTGATTGACTAGGTAACATGTTGTACCCACTGCCTCTGCCCAAAATTATTGTCCTAACTTGGCACCACTGAGCATGCTCCTTGCTTTTTCCATCAGTGTCCTGTTCATTCTTTCTGCAACTCCATTCTACTGAGGAGTGTATGGAGTAATATTCTTCCTTGCTATACCACACTTCTTACATAATTCTTTGAATTTATTTCCACATAATTCTCCACCATTATCTGTTCTCAATACCTTTATTTTATTCTCTGTCTAATTTTCTACCAGAGCCTTAAACTCTTTAAATTTATCAAATACCTCAGATTTCTTTCTAAGAAAATAAATCCATGTGTACCTTGAGAAATCATCTATGAATGAAACATAATACATAGACTTACATAGTGATGGAGCAGACACAGATCCAAACACATCACTGTGTATCAATTCTAAGATCCCCTTTTCTCTTGTAGCACCAGATGGGAATCTTACTCGATTTTGTTTTCCATATATGCAATGTTCATAGAAATAAAAATCCAGAGTGCAATTAGACATACCTTCAACCATGCCTTTACCCTGTAATGTTCGAAGGCCCTTTTCTCTAATATGCCCCAGTCTTTGATGCCACAACATGGTATTCTTTTCAGGGATGATATTGGTCTTGTATTCTTTATTTGTCTCCTCAAGGACAACAAAACTATTACACCCATTAGTATAAGTGCTTCCCAACAACTTGTGCAGATTTCCACACCGAATGTAATGCACCCACTATCATAATCAAATCTTTCATTGTTTTTTGCAGAATTAGAGCCCCCAAAATATCTACAGAGGCCTAGCCTAGGCTATCTCTTTCTCTGTCTACTCCCATGTGATCATGGGTCATGATCAAAGGTCAAATAACCATGGTGCCTCTCAGTAATTCACGACTCGGTGCTACAGAAATGTCAAATTATTCATCTTTGCAACCGCCAAACCCCGATAGGGCTAGCGACTGGCCAACAGGGACGAATCTCAACAAGGTTAGCGAATGGCCAATAGGAACGAGCCCTGTCACGCGGTTGAGTGGAGTATAGGTGGCAAGAGGGAAACATGACACAGTGGGCGATGTGACAGGAGACGGGTCCCACTTCACACACCACACCATTCCAGACCCCCCCCCCCATTAAAGGCAGAATGGCAAGGGGGGTCCGGAATTCGCCTGAATGTCGTTGATCAAGGCGAATAAATCCTGACCATTCAAGAGTTGCGTATTCGATTTCGGACCCCCCCCTCACCACTAAAGGAAGAACAACAAGGGGGCTCTGGAATGACGCCTCAGCCATATATCTGGGTGGGTGGACTCTGGTCGTCCATATCTGCTCGCCACTTACCCTAAGGTGCATTCATGCCCCAACTTAAAGTCAACATCTCTTCCTCACATCTAACGGTCGTTATAGACCTAAGATCCTCCAAAAGAATCTTGTTCGTTCATTGGGACTTATCATCATGAGAGTCCGAACTCTCGACCACGGGACTCCCGAATCCTCGATCCCCGATTTTTCGATGTGGTTAATCTCTCGACACGTAGCCTCCTTAAATCGAACAATCCAGATCTGTCTCGGGGTTTCCACCGTGGAAAGTCCCGATCTCTCGTCACCAGAACTCCCGAGTTCGCGATTCCTGATTTCTCAAAATGGGAAATCTCACGACACGTGGACTCCTTAAATCAGACGGTCCAAATTTGTCTTGGGGTTTCCACCATGGAAAGTCCTGATCTCTCATCACCAAAACTCCCAAGTTTGTGATTCCCGATTTCCCGAAATGGGAAATCTCACAACACGTGGCCTCCTTAAATCGGATGGTCCAGATCTATATCAGGGTTTCCACCATGGAAAGTCCCGATCTCTCATCACCATAACTTCTGAGTTCGCGATTCCCGATTTCCCGAAGTGGAAAATCTCTTGACACATGGCCTTCGTTACTCAGATGGTCCAAATATATTTCTGGGCTTTCACCCCTATTCACTGGGGGTTTAACTCTTGGGTATCTCCTGACAGATCCAACGGTTGTCGGGTTTTCTAGCTGAGATTTGACGGCTCAGATAGGTTCCTAACTTGTGTGCTCTCCCACAACTCCCTAGACGTGGAAAGATCAACGGTCCGGATGCTCTCATGGACCTTGGGGATCTACGATCTCGACCTCTTCGCTACCCATGAAGACAAAGAAAGTCACAGGGGTAAGGCACTTAAAATCCTACTTTCTCCTACCAAATATTAATGGTCATGAATGACCACAGATTTCCTGATGGAATCTCGTCCGTCGATCACCACCTATCAAGGTTAAGGCACTTAACTTTCCATATTCTTCCTCTTATCTGACGGTCATGAGTGACCACAAATCTCTCGACAGGATCTCGTTCGTCGATTCAATACTTATCAAGGATTTCTTAAGGCCTTGCGCCTTCACGTCCTCCTTCAGTCTCTTGATGGGATTTTCAAGAAGGGTATCTCTATGGGGAGGTTTACCCAGGGTACTATCTGAGGTAGATAAGGGTATCTCTCTCCCAAGAACCAGACGTGAAGTCTGAATTAGATCAGTACGCACATAAATAATGATTTATGATAACATAAGCCATACGTAGTCTTTCCATATAAACATACAACTACCAGTACTGATCAAGACACCATACATACATTCTTATAATGAAATCATTCACAATTTCACAGCTTATGATCATAAATGTCAGCATACATATATTTCAGGATGCCAAAGGAAAAACACTTATCAGAAGGTAACACCAGGGGTTATGCAACTGCTGAGAGGGGTGCTTGTTTCCACCCAACCGTAGGCTCAACGACTCCCAGTGGATTTACCACTAGCCAACCTCGAGCTGAGACCACGATGTTGTGAGACTGTATCTCTATTTTCCAGTGACCAGGAGTGAAGGTTACTCTCCTTCCTCTCTTCTATCACTCACTCTGCATATCGCCAAAGTTCTCTTTCTCCCCTCGCATCTACCCCCAATCGCTTCTCCACCACGCCTTATCCTCTTGTGAGGTTGCGTGTGGCACGATTTCCATCGCATTGGTCAGGCTTGACGGCTCTACGAATGGGCGGTTCACCTCCCCATCCCTCATTAATTCCTGAGGAGCCATCTACCTACCAGCCTGCGAGACATTTAATTCGGGGCTAGCGAGCCTCTTTTGGTTCTCTGGGCTAGTGAAGTCCAAATACGGTATTGTTTTTTGGTGGAATTTAATGCCACCTTTCCAGGTGCCTTCCACCGCCTTTCTGCAGCCATCGTGGTCTCTTTTTCATCATATCCCCTCTCAGCAGTCCTGTAATATAAATTTAAAATATTATTCACATTCATCGACCTTTTCCACAAGGTCCATTCACATCACATATTCACATTTTTGAGTTTTCCACAGTTCTTGGCCAGTCCAGTTATTTTTACAAACTGGGGGAAATAGGGTGTTACAATTCCCTCCCCCTTAAAGGAACATCGTCCTCGATGTTCTATCTATCAACATGTCATGCATGTTTAGAAGCAAACAAAATCGGATATGTTTGTTTCATGGCATCCTCCATTTCCCATGTAGCCTCATATGGGCCAAAATGTTTCCACTGCACCTTGACCTGTGCAATGGTTTAGTTCTGGAGTGAGGTTTCCTTTCTATCCAATATGCATTGGGGTTCTGGTAGAAATTCTCCCTCCGATTCCACCTGGATCACAGACTAATAAATTATATGATTAGCATCATGTACATATTTCTTCAATAATGAAACATGGAAAACATTATGTGCTTTTACTGTGGGAGGAAGTGCTAGCCGATAGGATATAAGTCCCACTCTATTTAGAACCTCAAAGGGTCCACAATACCAGGGTGCCAACTTGGCACAAGCTCCCATTTTTAGGGAACTCTTCCTGGGCCTAACTCTTAGATATACATGATCTCTCGTTTTGAACTCTCTTGGAGTTCTCTTTTGATCAACATAACTTTTATGTCGGTTCTGAGCGACCTTCATATTTTGTTTTATCTGAGTCACTTGTTGTTCCATTTCTTTCAACATGTCAGGTCCAAAAGAAATCCTATTTACAGGATTAATCCAGCGAACTAGAGTATTACACGGCCTACCATAGAGGACCTCGAAGGGACTCATCTTTAAAGATGCTTGGTAGCCGTTGTTGTAGGCGAATTCTACCAATGGTAGGTAGTCTTCCCATTTCCTAGGTTGATGCATTACATGCATCCTTAACATATCCTCTAATATTTGATTCACTCTTTTTGTCTGTTCGTTGGTTTGAGGGTGATAGGTGGTGCTAAACAACAATTTGGTTTCTAAACCAGCCATCGGTGATTTCCAAAAATTGGAAGTAAATTTTGTGTCTCTGTCAGACACTATCTCTTTCGGCATATCGTGCAGTCTGAATACCTCTTTCATGAATACCTGGGTGATATCTATCACCTTGCAGGTTGATTTGACGGGGATGAAATGAGCAGACTTGCTCAATTTATCCACCACTACCATAATGGCATCATTCTGTTTGGTTGAAGTGGGCAATACAGTGATAAAATCCATGGAGATGGTTTCCCATTTCCATTCTGGGATGGGTAAAGGTTGTAATAGTCCTACTGGGTGTCGATGTTCTGCTTTAACCTATTGTCACTCTATGCATCGGGCCAAATATTTGGCTATGTCTTTCTTCAATCCAGGCCAATAAAATTGTTTCTGGGTGGTAGTGATCATTTTCTGGTATCCTGGGTGACCAGTATATGGTATTTTATGTAGTTCATTCATAATGAACCTCTTCAAGTCGTCACAATTTGGAATGTACAGTCTATCTCTGTAAGTGAGTAGACCTCCTTCGGTCATCTGGTAGCCTTCATATTTTACTCCAGCGGGTTCTTGTTGTAGGTACAGGGTCATGGTCTGAACGAAGGGATCTGTCTCTTGTGCATTTCTGACTCTGTTCTTGACATCTGTCTCGCAGGTACTCACCGTTGCCAGGTGAATTGTTTTCATGCTTATGCTAAGGGCATCGGCCACCCTATTTTCTTTTCCTTTAATGTGTTTGATTTCAAAATCAAATTTGCTAAGGAGGGCCATCCATCTAGCTTGTCTGGCATTGAGATTTGGTTGGTCAAACAAATATCGCAATCCACCGTGATTTGTCATAAGTAAAAATTTTCTTCCCAAGAGGTAATGCCTCCACATTTTCAAGGCATGCACTATGGCAGCCAGTTCTAGATCATGAGTCACATATTTGACTTCATGTCGTTCAATTTTCGAGATTCATAGCAGATCACACTTCCTTTCTTCATAAGGACTCCTCCGAGCCCTTCCTTACAGGCATCTGTGCACACAAGGAAGTCAGCTTCTGGGTCATCGATTTTCAACATGGGTGCATGGGTCAGTAGATGTTTCAGGGTTTGGAATATTTCTTCACATTTCTGTGTCCATAGGAATTTTGTCCTCTTCTTCTTGAGGGTAGTGATTGGACAACCAATCTTGGAGAATCCTTTTATAAATCTCCTATAGTATCCTACTAATCCCATAAAGGATATGATGTCTGAAACATCCTTTGGGGTAGGCCATTCCATGATAGACCTGATCTTGTCAGGATTTATTGCTACCCCTTCCTTGGATAGAACATGTCCCAAGTAATGTATTTGCTTTTGGAAGAAGTCACATTTGTTGAATTTAGCATAGAACTGATGCTCTCTTAGCACTTGCAGCACAAGTCTAAGATGCTCTTCATGTTCTTCTCTATTCTTAGAGTAGATTAATATGTCAT
>JZKD02S1740808.1:536397-591156 GCA_000966675.3 Picea glauca | reverse complement strand
GGCATACCTGCCCCCTCCTGGGACCCCCCTCGGAAAGCACCCGGTGCACATGAAAAAAGGTAACTACTAGAGGGATCGTCAGACGCAGTTGTCGAACCTGATGCACCCACACACACACATGCAAAGAATATAACATATACCCAACATAGTTCTCAACTCCTGCATCTTTGTTTCCAATAATATGATCTGAAGGATGATTCTTTTGTACTCTTTTTGTAGGTGTATTTGGAGGTACTTGTTGAAATTTCTCTTCTACTTCTATATGATCTTCTTCATCTTCCCCTTCTACTTCTTCTTCATCTTATGCTTCTTATTCGTAATGTTGTTCCATTGATTCATTTTCTTCTTCCTTTAATTCTTGTCCACCTGTTTCATCAATTGTTACATTGATTCTTTCCACAAATTTGATCAACCTCAGATTGTAACACTTGTATGCTTTCCTTGTACTTGAGTAACAAACAAGTACTCCTTTGTCCACAGGATATTCAAACTTTCCCATTCTGCCATCTTCTCTTTTGATGTAGCATTTTCTTCCAAATACTCTGAAGTGCTTCACATTTGTTGGTCTTCCTTTCCATAGCTCGTAGGGAGTTTTTTCAGTGTTGGTTTTGATCATTACTCTATTTTGAATGTGAACTGTTGTATGCACTGCATCTATCCAAAACATGTCTATCAATTTGGAATCAATTAGCATTGTTCGAGCCATTTCCTGTACTATCATGTTCTTTCTTTCAACAACTCCAGTCTGTTGAGGTGTCCTAGCAACAGACAATTGCCTTTTTATTCCATGCCTACTGCAGTAGTCCATAAATTCCTTTGAAGTGATCTCTCCTCCATTATCATATCTCAAACATTAGATTTTTGAATCCATTTCATTTTCAACCATTTCCTTGTAGACCTTGAAGTTTTCAAAAGCTTCTGACTTATTCTTGAGAAAGAAAATTGTAATCATTCTTGTATAATCATCAAATAATAACATAAAGTATTTCTCACCTTTTAAACCCTTTTTTGTAGTTGGTCCAACTAGATCAGTATGCACAATTTCCAGTGGTCTTGTCATTGAATATTCCTTTGATTTGCCTGGTCTTTTCTTTCTTTCCTTGTTGACAACGCTTTCATAAAGTGTTGGTTGGTTTCGTGATTTGGGGGAATTCTCTAACTACTTCCTTTTTGCTGACTTTGACAAAGTCATCAAAATGTATGTGACCCATTCTTTTGTTCCATAGCCAACCTTCATCTTCCTTTCCTAGACTACACTTTTCATTTCCAATTTCACTTAATACATATATGTTTCTTGAAGTTCTTGCAGTTGTTGCAATCAATTTTCCTGAACCTTCTTTTCTTATCTCACACTTTTGTGAATCTAAAGTAATTTTATGACCTTGCTCACACATTTGACTCACACTTAGAATATTATGTTTCATATCTTTTACTAGTAAAACATTTTTTGCCTTGGTATTCTTATTTCCAATTATGATTGTGCCTTTTCCAATGATTTTAGTTGAATCATCATTTCTGAAGGAGACTGATCCATATCTTTCCTTTCTTAATGTAAGAAACGTGTTTTTATCACCTGTCATGTGTTTTGAACGACCCCTTTTAACATACCAACCATGTTTATTGTTCTTAGCTTGTAGAGCGAGTGTGCATTCTTCATTGCTATATTGATTCTTCTTTCTTATCCATGTTCTCTTATGAGGTTCTTGTCTGTGACTATTGTTGTTTTGTTGTGGTTCTCTAGTAGGGACTGTCATTCTGCAATATTTGGATATGTGTCCAAAGTTGTTACACTTGTAGCATTCCACTTCAATGCTCAATGATTCAAACCTTTTGTAACTTCTTCTCTATGTTTCACTAGGCCTTCTTGGATAACCCTTTTGTGTATGACTTTTAAAGTTGTTTATGTTCTTGTTGTTAGCTCTGCAACATAGCTTTATGTCCAAAATTATTTCATGCATAACATAAACCAAAAAATGTAGTTTGATACCTGGGAATCAAAGATATTCTGAAAGGAGTTACTCTTATGAATCCTTCTTATTCTTGAGGCCTATCTGTTTTTTCTAGTCGTTGATTTTGAAATCTGAATCTTATCGGTGGAGGAGTGTCCCTATAATCTTCCTTGTAGGTCTTCCTATCCCCTTTGATTGTTTCTGCATAACTTTTTGGATATGTTTCTTGTTATGTTGTTTTGGAGCTTGTTCCATTTTATTTATGATTGTATCAAAGTCCAGACTTGTCATGATGAGGCTTTTGACTGCTGATAATGTCATCCAAAATTTTTGAGTTGTTCTGCATATTTTTCTTTTGAACAACCTTTCTTAATGTGACAATCTCTGATTTCAAATTTCCAATGATCATGTCTCTTTCTTCTAGATGTTCTTTGAGTGCTTCTTCAATTCTTTTATCTTCTTCTATTTGAACCTTCAAATTTTTGATCATTTGTTCTAGTTCCTGAATGTCACCTTTCTTGTCTAGTTCTTCTTATAGCTTCTTTTTTTTCTTTTTTTCTCTTCTTATAAATTCTATGGCAGTCAACAATTCTTCTTGGTAGTCAACTTTTGCCTCTTCATATTCTTCTTCAGTGTCTTATTTATCATAGTCTTCTACTTCCATGAATAGAACTCTTTCTGTCTCACTGTCACTGACTTCATCTTCATCTGATGAGGAGATGTCCTCTTTAGTGTAGAAGCTTTTCTTGAAAGATTTCTTTATGGTTCTTTTGTCTTTATATGTGTTTTTTCTATGAGTAATCTTCATCATTCCTCTTGTTTTTCTTATGAGGAAATTTGTTAGAAAAATGACAAATACCATCACAAATAAAATAAATCAATGGAAGATTACTTTTATATCTTCTGTTGTTTCCCTTGTTCAATCTTTTGAAAAAGTTGTCCACTTCTTCATCATCTTTCGAGATGTCACTGTTTCTTCTATGTTCTTTTTCATTTTGCTTCCCCTTTTGCTTTGACCTTTTGTATGCTTTCAAATTTGCTTCTTTTATATCTGGATTTTACTGTTCAGTTCTCATTTCATATCCTGTGAAGATTCCATGTATTTCATCCTTGCTTATTGAGTCTAGATCTGTTCTTTCTTATAGTTCCAATATCTTAGGATCAAATCTCATAGGAAGAGATCTTAGTACCTTTTGAACAATTAAAGATTATTTAATTTATTTTCCCAATCCTATAATTGCATTTACTGTTTCATCAACTCATAAGAAGTAAGCTGCAATATTCTCATCTTCCTTCATCTTTTGTTTTTCGAACTGACCTCTGTAAGTTTGAAGTTTTGTGTCTTTGACTTTTGAATCTCCTTCATAAATATTTTGAAGCTTGTCCCAAATCTCTTTAGTGGATTTACAATGTATAACTTTGGTGTATACCGATTCACAAAGACCATTCAAAAGTGTGTTTGTGGCTTTGGAATTATTTTGACCTAGTTTTATTGCTCTTTCATTTGTCGGCAAAACTACTGGTTCTTTGTATCCATCTACAATTGATTGCCAAATTTCAAATCCTTTTGCCTGTATATATGTTTTCAATGTTATGCTCCATAATTCATATTTATTTCCATCAAACTGTGGTATTTCATTTTTATACATGTTGTTGCTCTCCATGATCTACCTTTCAGTGGTTAAACTGATTTCTGAAGGAACCTTGCTCTGATACCAATTGTTGGATTACTGAGAGGGGGGGTGAATCGGTAATAGAGAAATCTAATCCTTTTTAACCACAAAATGCGAGTGTTATATCAATGTATAATTATCATACAATAGTTGTAGAGTAAATAAACAATGAAAAAATGAGCAATCATACACATACACAATACACCAGTGTTTCTACGTGGAAACCTAAAGCGGGAGAAAACCACATAATGATTTTTCTTATATGTCTTTAAGAATTACATTCATTGGAAGCACCAACTTCCTTTGTTTTCCAGCTAGAACTGGAAGGAGGCTCCAACCCCCTAGTTTCTCAGGCTACAACCTGAGGGAATCTCTAACTCCCAAATTGTCTGGCTACAACTAGAAGGAGGCTACAACCCCCTGTGTTCTTCGGCTACAACTGGAAGGTGGCTACAAACACCTATCCTTTCCCCGTCCAACTGCCCTGAAATATAAGTAGAGTGATGGAACCACTGTCACACTATCACTGTGAGATATAATGTTGTCAACCTGTAATCAACCTATACCATAAACAAGTGCATCAACCATGCACCAACTTGTACCAAACAACCTATAATCAGCCTATACCATAAACAAGTGCATCAATCATGCACCAACCTATACCTTAACTTGTACCATCAGCGAGTGCATCAACCATGCACCAAATATGTACCAATCATGCAAAAAATACACATAAACTATGAATCATCAAGATGTACCAACATCATCAACTATAAACCTCATGTATGTGCCAACTCATCAACTACTTGTCTCAACCATGTACCCAAAATGTACCTCAACCAAAATCCCTCATCAATTTCAGCATCCAAATATGATTTGTAACTCTGTAACAAACCTGGTGTATATGATCACATACCTGCAAACCTTCCTTAACTTTAACAACAATAGACTATCATTTTCATCAAACTTTACTATAGTCTCACATGACTAATTTTGGATTAGTCAACAACCCTAACTTGCAATAATCATAAATATGTACCTATAATGAATAAAGATCTAAAAATGGTACACAATGTTCTTCAGTGTCTTTTGTGCAATTCCTCCAGATTTCACTACTTGGAACCTCTCAGAAAATGAGTTATAGAAAAAATGGCATACCTTATTAAATTATGGCTTATTCTAGAGAGCCAAATTGTAGAGCATGCCCCACATGGAATATTTTTTGTATGGATATTAAAATGGTACACAAAATACTACAGAATGTACCATAACCAATACATTTTTTCTTACTAAATTTGGATATGTTATGAATAAGTTATGACATTTTTACTCGAAACCCCTGTTTTAGACTAGTTTTTGGACTTGCCAAAAACCCTATATTCCACGAAGTGTAACTCCAAAAATACAACGACCCACAAGATAAAAATTTTATCACAACTACTTCAATATTTTTCCTCAACGACCTCCCAATTTTGTAGTCTGAATCATTCTAGAAAAATAGTTATTGTGAAAATGGTGAGATGACCTGTAAATAACATACCTTAGAAAGCATCATCAAAAGAATTTATCCTCCCTTGAATTTCGGCCTTCTTTAATTCACCTTCCCTCTGAAATTATCCTTAGATATCCTTTGGTTACTTCAGTCACTTGTAGATATTCAATATTCTCAAGTGTGATTAAAATCAAAGACCCTTGCATCTTATTTATACTTTTATATAGCTTCCGCAATGGGTTACCTTCTAACCATCTTAAACCACTTTCCTTATTTTAGGGATAACCCACTTATAACCACTTGTCCACTTAGTAATTTATCCATTAACTCTATTCTTTAAATATTTTATTTTGTATCCACTTTGACTTATAGTACACTCATCACTTCACTTTATTATTTACCTTCTAAAATCTCTTAAACGACTTTCCTTATTTTAGGGCTAACCCACTTATAACCACCTGTCCACTTAACTTAACCACTTTCCATAATTAGTAAGTTCTCCATTAACTTTATTATTTAAATAATTTCTTTTGCATCCTCTTTGACTTATATTACACTCATCAGTTCACTTTATTATTTAAATAATTTCTTCTTTGAAAAAACTTTGACTACTTTGACCTTTTGGAGCTTCTAGATGACTCATGAGGGTTCTCCAACTTCACATGGCCATAAATATCTAACCGTGAAGAGTTATGTGATGTTCCACATACCACCGAAAATGGCATGACATGTACTATCCATATAGAATAGTATTACCTACAAATATATCAAAACTCATTCTATTATCCATAAAAAAAAACTTCGTTCCATTACCCAAACCTTTTTGCTACTGGAATTCGCTACTAGACTTTATTCAAGGGTTGAAATCAATGACAACCAACCCAATTAATCAACATGCTAGGTAATCAAGCAAAAGCGCATATGAAGGGAGTTCAATATGCTAACTGAACTCAGAAGTTATGATATGGATGGGGTCATGTTAGATTTGGATTACAATGTGAACATCCCACCAAAGTAGTCATGGGAATTGATGGGTAAACCAAATTTGGTTTGGTCTCCCATTCAACATCGATTGGAACATCAGTACAAAATCAAACCTAAAATCTAGTTGGAGAAAGTTAAAGTGAACATAGAGGGGGTAAATAAAAATTTGAAGTGATAGAGATCATGGATGATTCTGATCCATACCTTTCCCTACTTGCAATTGATTAGGCCTTTGAAAAAAATGTTGTGTTGAATCTGGAAAAACAAAATATGTCATTTGAAACTGACACCCTACTTGTAATCGTGCCTTTGGATCCTAACAAAGGGATAGATATAATGAGCTAGTAGATGAGGATGGATGGAGCTATGTTATTGAAAATATCTACAAGATCACAGGGTATAAGGAATATTATGCCAATCTCATAGTGTATGGGGAACTGATTTGGAGGAGCATGAAGTCATATGATACTGATTCAGAAGATGCCATGGAGAGGTGGCAAAACAAGCTTTATCAATTCTCGACAAGGACATGCACCTGCATTACTAATGAATTGTGCATAGAATAATTCAGGTCGTATCGGTCTGATGGGTTATATATGGTGGATGCATTTATTTCCTAGATACAACACATTCCAAAAAACCATCGAGTATATGCCCTCAATACAATTTTAATAAGAATACCTATGCAATAGTGGTCTACACATTGATAACATCTTCGAGAATAGGAAACTGTGGAGGATCCACTAAGAGAAGGATTCGGGCTAGGGGTGGATATCTGTCAGTATATATGTTCTTTTGAACAACATTGGGTAGCCAAGAAACAATGTGGGGTGTGAAGCCGATATCGAAAGGGCTAGTGCATGCTGCCGAGAAAACACTTTGTCCCCCCGATTCCTTGATTTTATAATGGACAAGTAAGGGAACCGCATGCATGAAGGATGGATATGACTACTCAATATGATGTAATAGAAAGAATACCCACTTGTTCAATCCCCCTCAACCCCATTGAGAAACAAAATGAGTTTCACATGAGCACGGAAGTAGTGGTTAGTCAACAAATACCACTAGATATAGATGGGTCAAGTCTAGTTCCTTCATGGTGGAAATTAAGTAGTTGGGCACATGTGAAGAAGCATCATGACCCATCAGGGGTTTGGGGCCAATTAATCAAGAGTGGACCAATGTAGGGGTGTGTAGGAGTCATGCACAGTGCCCATGAAGAATGATACTCAATCATGTATGGAGACTTCAACATCACACTTAAAGTACGACATCCCAAATATTTTCCTTCTATAAAAAGTAACATATCTATTGTACGGTACCTAGGGAATCGCCTATTGTGACGATACCCAACAATAAATGATAATATCATGCCTCAATATTATGCATGTTTGACAATAAAAAGAGAGAGACATGCATCGTGAATGAAAAAGGGCATGCAGAGGGATGATGTGGCTCAAAAATGTAGAATGTCGATAAGGCCACACCACAAAACACTCTCTCATTTAATTTTGGAGGGCTTGACAGGATGGTAAAAGTATGAATTTTATGGTGGGGTTTAAATAGAACTATACAAAACTCTGAGTTATTAATGACTTGGTGCATTCCCCCATAGTTGTACCACCGTACTATCATAGCAAGTTTCTTCTTCTCTAGTTAATACTTTCCCAATTAAGCATATGCATTCCTATTTCTAGTCTATGATATGGATTCCAGAACTTCATAATGGCGAATGAGGAGATTAGAAGCAAGCACGGGCACAATATCCACATATTGACAGTATAAAAAGTGGACTTGGCAGAAATATTGTGAATGGCTTCATCAAGCAGGCTATAGGCCCATAACAAATTAAAGACAGTCCAAGATCGACAAACACCAGAGCCACTACTACCCCAAAATGCGATCTTTACAAGATCATGGATGGGGAAAGTCAAATATATCCAGTTCATTGACTATGACGTTAGAGACTTTATACAATTTCCAACCCCGGGCTTTCAAAATTATGTGAAGGTGGTTCAGAGTGCAGATGGTCAAAAATTGGTGCTCACACAAGACTGGGCCAAATTAATTCATCAGGTTGGAATATTGTCCCTAGTTGATTGCCCTCACTTTGGCCACAAGGGGTCAATGACCATCTACATTCACTTCTTACTTATTGATCACCTACATGGTGGATACCTTTGACTAATGTGAAACTATCTATTTGATGTAGTAACAATCCAGAGGGTTACCGTCTTACCCATGCATTGTGAGGAACTCAAAAACGTGTTGACCGCTAAAGAAGCTACCCAAAATTATGTGTATGGAAAGTACAACAGATGTTGGGGAACACATGGGGTGGTGATCTCTGAAATTAATACTCCTCTAGTTTGCTTTCCACCCAATTGATCTCTTGTAAAATCTTGTGCAATTGTATGAAGGAGGAACGTCCACTAGAGGTCATCATAGAAACTAAGCAATGTCTAGTAGGTGTCTAGATTTCCTGGGCATGTTATATCCTTAATGAATTCATTTGACAACTTCTTGGATGCCCAAAACTTTGGGAATGACTTCCACTATAGTTTGATCATATTTCTTCTCACCATGGCTCTCTAGAGGCCCCCTCCGGGATTTGAACGCATTGTTGGGAGCATCCATGTATTTGCAGCTCCTTGATTCCTTCCATTGCATGAAAGAAGGGACCTTGTCATTCAAGATTCCAATGACAAATTATTTCAAAAATGGTACCAATAACTTATCCATGAATATGCTTCGCAAGTGTGCACCTTGTGTAGTATTATCGATAGGTATGCCGACTAATTTTTGTTTGAATGTAATTTTCATAACATTTATATCTATCCTAGTGATGAACAGGGGGATGAAATGGAATTTCTTACTTTATGCATTATGAAAGAGGAAATTAAACATGGAGTAGTTGAGTGGTCGACACATTTACAATCAGTCCCAGATGAAGAGATGAAATCCTTGGAAACATGCACTAAGAACAACCAATATCAAAAGTGGGTTGAGGCTACGGAGCTGAGGGGACAACACACAATCCCCACTGAAGGGGGATCCAAGGATAAAGCATCATCCAAATTGTTGAAACAGACCTTGAATTTTTTATTCTTAAGGATAAAAGATTTGTAATTTTTGAGTCTTTGCTTTTTCGGATTTCTTAAAACAAGAATTTCATCACCTATAAATTCGCGATGCCTTTTTATTGTTTATTTTTGGAAAATGAACGGAAAAAATATAAACGAATATAAGTTTTCAAACACTCTTTGAAAATCTTTTAAACGGGCAGTAATTTAAAATTTACGAATTTTAATTTAAACCTAAAGAAATCGGGATTCGGGGTTTTGCGTAAACAAATGTTTGATGCAAATTGAATTGCGAAACCCTGATCCCCGATTTCCCGATACTTTAAGACTTAATTAAAACATAAATTACTTAATTCTCAATTAAAAGGATTTAAAATTTAAGTTAATCACGTAGCGATATCAGGTTTCGCGGTTCTATAAGATCATGTAATCTTGTCATCGTGTTTTCCGATTTCCCGATTTCATGATACATTTGATCCTTAAGTAAAGATTCGAATTAATATAATCCCCACTAAGAATGATTAAGAATTAAATAATTACATCGCCATTTCACGATTTTGGGATTCGCGATTCTATGAGAAGCGTGTTTCTTGTCATCCTTTTTCCCGAAATCCTGATCACCAAAATCCCAACTCACAATTCACTTTGAAATAAATTATATCTATTATAGCCTTAATATTGATTAATGAGTTGACTCAGATAAGATTAGATCATGTTTTAAAAGAAACAAGACATCGCCATTTCATGATTTCAGGATTCACAATTCCATAAGAGCACGAACTCATGTCATCAGATTACCCGAAATCTTGATTCTCGATTTTTCGATTAACGAAATCCTGAAAAGGTCTAATCTCGATCAATTAACATACTAAAAACATTTTAATTTAAAATAATACATCGCAATTTCGGCAATTGGGATTCTTCGATTACATATTTCTTGGACATCAAAAGTGTCGAAACTCCGAAAATTAGGTTTTCAAATTTAACTCAAAAATTAACGCTAATAAATCATCCTTCTAAACAAGGTTTAAAGTTAATCTTTCTTCGAATGTCCATTAATGTGTCGTTGTCCAATTAATTAAGTTTCTATTATATTTGAAAACATCGAGAAAGCCTAGGTACAGGCATTAAATGCATATCTTCGAAAATATCTTTCGCATTAAGAGATTTAACTTCATAACAGAGGTACAAATCTCAATATTTTTATGATATATTCGAAGAAAAATGTTCGAAATGTCTGTATTTCCTTTTCAAATATAAGTATTCTCATACACTCTCTGTGACAGATTTTCAAGCTTAACGCAGAGCTATGGCACCCAAAAAAGCTCCGAAGAAAACTGAAGACCAACAAGAAGGTGATATTATTTCTGATACTACTCCACTCAGCGTACACTCTGTCAAATCGTGGACTAGAATTTCCGAAAAGATGGAGGATGAGCTTAAATATGTAGCCACTGATTCGGAAAATCACCTCCAAGATATTGCCGAGTCTGAGCTTCATAAGGTTGTTGTGCGTCCGAGACTTGTGTCATATACCGATATGATCGGTTGGTCTCTGGATAAAGTGGATATTCCAACAAGAATCATTTTGAACGAGCAAGGAGTTGTCATCGGCTCATTCAGGCCTGAGCACATTCAAGTAATGTATAATCTCTCGCCCAATTATAGACACACCTTTAATTCTGAGTTCTTAGCCGAATTTCAAAGAAAAGAATGCATTGAAGCGGGCCAGACATACCCTGACATGATTAAAGGATGGGCCAGGGATGAAAATAAGTTTAGGGAAGATGTACATGGGATTTATGCCTCAGCTTCCTTAAACGAATACATGGTTTATGTAGCAATGATGTTATGTAGACTCTTCGGGAGAAAGGATCCTTGTCACTTTCATGCCGACTAGACACCATTCCTAGAGGAAGTTTCAGAAGGATGCAGTTTTAACTGGCATAAAATTTTGTCAGATAACCTCACAAAAGAGGTTCTTAAGTATAAAGAAACCAAGTCAAAAGGACAACCTGTGTCATTTTATATGTCTGCTTATATTATGGATGCCATTTGTTTCATGACTCATTTTCCATTAATGAATTGTAGTTGGAATATTTCTTGCCCAGAGCCCGTTCATAAATACCACTCGGCTCTCTGGGAAGAAAATGCAAAGGATATTTTTTATGATGTCTGTCATTATGTAATTATCCCTCTGCACAAAATATTCTTTGGATGTGAACCCCCTCGCATTCCTGATGCAGTCGTAGAAAGCCTCAAATCGGTTGTCGACTGTTTATTGAGGAAAATTTTTCCTATGTTAGGGTTTATGGTTGTTCCATTCCGCCTCACGCACTCCCGAAATATTTACCAGATAGATTTATATGCAAAGAAGTGGCTTATCAGTTAGCCAAGGGTGGTATTGGGTTAGAATTAAAAGCCCTTCAGAAAAAAGCATGGTCGTCTTTCCCTGTTCATATCGGGAAATTTACTTTATTAAACATAGGTCATTCTAAATCAGAGGCCGAGTCATTAGAGGAAGTTAATCAGGTAGACATCGAACACAGAAAACACGAACCTTATCAAATAATTAGTCAGCATTACATACATTGCAATTTGAAAGCGTATGAAGATGAAGTTTCTCCTTATGATGATATTTTCAGAAATGTTAAATCTTATGAAGAAGTGTAGAACAGAGTGCAAGCCTTATCACATGACTCACAGGTGGGGTTTGCATCTTTTCAATGACATAGGCGAAGCTGCCTGCCGAAGACTTTACAAGGTGAAATATCGACTTCATTGCCAGAACAGGAAGAAACCCCTCCAGGGTTTGAAACTGATACTCAGGATAAGTCAAGTGACAAATACAAGTTGAAAGATCCTGAATTACCTCCTCAAAATGCAGAGGGTTCTCAAATAAAAGAACCAGGGACAGAAAAGGGAAAAGGACTGGAAACAAGTCCAATAATTCTTGATGATATTCCAGAGAAGATTGGAGGAAATGTTTCAAAGGAAATTGGCAGTCCTATCATAGCTTTGACTCCACCATAGTCTACTTTCAGAACCCCTCATGAAGGAGTTCTATACGTCAGTGATCTGGAGCCGATTTCGAGAGATGAAATCCCCCCATCTGATTAATTTTTCAGCAAAAAGCGAAGGGTTGTTTTGAAACAGGAAATTCATCCTATAGGAGAAAGATCGATTAAGAAGCATAGAGTTATTATCAATGGGAAAAAACTCAGGGATGGAGAATTCACTATAGAGTTAGCAGGAACAATGGGTGCTATAGCATCAACAAACATATATTCTGTAGGAAACCTAACAACTATGCTTGAACAAAAAGATCAAGAAATAACCCAGTTGCAAGACAGACTGAAGGAAAATGAAAAAATTATTGGTTGGGGTATACATAAGGGTCTAGAACAAGCTAGACTTAAAGACATGCAATAAATCCAAAAGTTGAATAAAAACCTGGATGAGGCAAAACACATGATACAGGTCACTCAAGAACAGGTTCAAAAGTTGGGCAATGAAAATAATTTTTTGCAAGATAGGATTATTTCAATTTCTAACCAAGTAATTGAAATCGAACATTTCAGGACTCAAGCATCAGAGATATATGAAAAAATAGAAGAGGAACAACAAAAATTATTCCGCAATCTGGCAATGATCCAGAACTATTTTCAGGAATCAAATAGGTACATGGAACAGGTGTTCCAAAAAGAAAGAAAAACAAAAGTAGCGAGAACTACTTTTCAGAAAGCAGTTACTTCTTCATTAAAAGATGAAATTGGAAAAAATCAGAAATTATCTATTTCTGAACAGATGAAAGGGGATGTAATGATAAAATTCTGGGAATCAAAATTGGTTGAATATAAAAGAATCACAAAGGAAGTCAATGAACACTGTCAAAGAATCTTTAATCTCCTTGAAAAAGATTCATTAAATATTGGGGCAGATGGTTTTTCTGGGTTATTAGGCGAAATCAACATTGTCAGGCATCAGCTGAAGTCAAGAGAAGAGCTCGAAGAAAGGAAAGCAAAAATCTCAAATATTAAATTGGTCAACATTGCAGAAATAAATAAGTGGATGGTAGCTTCAAGTTTAAGGTTAGAAAATGTTAAATTCACAGAGAAAACAATAGAAAGTCAGTTGTCAGACTTACAGAGAGAATTTTTCTCTTTCAAATCAAATGAGATACCTGAGGCTCCCAGGATCTTAGTAAAATTTTTGGGCAAATGTGTTCAATGCGTTGAAGCAGAGAAAGAAAGTTCGTCAACGCAAATTTAAAACTTTAAGAAATGTTTTTACTTATTAGAAATTTGAAAGAAATTGTAAACGGTTAACATTATTTTATGTAACTGTAATATTAGGGAGTTGGTCAGTTACCAACAAGAAAATTTGATAGAAATGTATAAATACAGTTTCAAAAGACTAAGCATAGGCTTCAGAAATTTTGGGGAGATAGCCATTTTTTTAAATTGAGTTTTGAAGTTCATCGGAATATAAATCGCAAACAAGATTATGGACCCTGCAACTTTGTAACTATGTGTCTTCCCCTGTTTATCATGCTTTGTTAAATTTCCCTTTTAAGTGTTTTTCTAACAATAAATCAATTTGAATATTATATACATTGTTGTTTATTATTCCGGATTGGTTTGGATGTTGAACGTATTACAGTCTTTCCTATGAAATTACTTTAGTAATTTTAAGACCTGTAAAACCTTATGTTCCTTAATATTTAACTCTGTTAGAAATCTTGTTTTTCTTTCATCGTCGTTAATTGATGTATAAGATTCTTTCTTGATAAAAGCCTTATATTTCTCTGTATTGTGTTTCGTTGTTTACAATTTCAAAAAATGTTACAAAACCAGGAAACGACCTTGAATGTGTTTTTACATTACTGTTATAGATTTTAAAATCGTTTTCATTGATCTCATCCCTGAAAATCTGAAGTAACAAATTGATTAAAAACCCATTTTATAAACCTTTAAAACTTTATCATCCATGACTGTCCCTAATAGAAGACAACCTAACGTAGAACCGGGCCTTCAGGATCAAACCAGCATTGCCCTAAGTTTATTTAATACTATTTTACAAACAACGACAAATAGGGCTGAACTAGAACGATCATGGGTTGCTATTGAACATGACATTAGCATCCAAGAGCAACAAGAAGCGAGACATAGATAGTTGAGAAATTGAATCTGCTCTGATCTTTCTTTAAATTCCTTAATTCCAAATCTTATCTTTAAATCATTATCGGATGCCTTGACGGTATGTTTTATAGCCTTAAAACATAAACTCAAGAATAACATCTTTTTGCGTCATTGTCAGGGACCGAAGAAATGAATCATTTCCCTGGGAAAAACGACATTGACCCTTTCTGTTGTTGGTACTGAAAAAGAACAGAAAACTTTCTAAGGCTAAATTTTCTTTCACTTGGTGATTCCACATTAAATAAACTGGCTAGTAGCCATAAAAACACCAGAAAAAACCCGGATAGCAAACAAACCTCGCCAATCTCTGATCCGGAAAAAATCTTAAAATCAAGAAAATCAATTAAACAAATCCTTTTATCAACTTATTCTATAGATCAACCTAATTTTACACAATCGAACTCATCGGAAACTTTTGAAAGATCACTTTCACTTCCACCCTCTTTTGATACTTTCTCTTTTCCCAAAGTTTCGTCTCCAGTTTTTCGAGAATCTTCTCCACACACTGTCCAAACTTTAGTCCCAAATTTAACCATGGCGGCACAAGGAGGTGCTGGAGCTGGAGGTGGTGCTCCTGGAGGTGGTCAAGTACCACTTCCCAGAATTTTTGCCAAAGTGGCTGCTAGATATGCTCCCCTCGTTCTTCCTGTTCCCCTTCATGATCTTCCTGAGAACTATATGAAGAGCCTCCCGAAGTTTACAGGGGAGGGTGATTTGACTGCACAAGAACATATAAAAATTTTCGATCAATTTGCAGATATACTTGGAATAGAACATGAAGATGTTTATTCCAGATTACTTGTTCAAACTTTTGAGGGACAGGTGAGAACTTGGTTTCGATCCTTACCATTTGGATCATTAAGATCCTATGAAGAGCTTGAGAGTGCATTCATAAGACAATGGGGTGAGAGGAAGGATCATCTCTACTATCTAACCGAATTCGGAGCCCTCAAAAAGAAAAACTCTGAGTCAGTGCTGGAATTCACACAAAGGTTTAATAAATTATACAATAAAATTCCAGCTGAAGTTAAACCTTCACAACCTGCAGCAAAAGTAACTTTTGTTGGTGCTTTTGATCCTGACTTTGCTTTACTATTGAGAGAAAGGAGATCATTAGATCTCTCTAAAATGCAAGATGATGCAGTTGAAATCGAATCCAATATGATGGCATTAGGGAAGCTTAAAGCGAAGACCGAAAATGTAAATAAAGAAAATAAAAAATTCAAAGATCAAGGTGGACCTTCAGGGTCAGGAAAATATTCTGGAGATAGAATAGAAGAGATGGCTAGGGTCATTCGAGAACTTTCAAAAATATCTCAAAAATGGAGCTAGAAAAACCCAGAAGAGATAATTTTCCCAGAAAAGATTTTCGAAAAAATCCTGAACCTCAGGGACCACATAAAACGATGAAAAATGAAGATAAAAAAATTCAATCACCTTTTGAAAGTGAAGATTATATTGGAGAGGAATATTTTGGTGATTTTGAAGAATTGGATGAAGATATTAGTAATATTGGTGATGATAATAAGTCTCCTTATTTATCTAGACAGGATTATGAAGCATATTTGATTAAAGAAAGTAAATCAGAAGATAAAGTTAGCAATAATGTCATTGATAATTGTACATATCAAAGTGTTGCAGATGATATTATTGTTGACTTACAGGGAAAATATAATCTGAGACTGAGAAATAAAAATCTCCCTAATATTCAAACAAAAAAGGTTTTGTTGAGAAATGATACCGATGAGGTAAACCCAAAAGTTGCAGATAAACAGTCTGGAAAAATAAATACAACTGATAACCCTATACAATTAGAAACAGTAGGAACGCCCCCTGTAAATACACAATCTCCGATAAAAGAAAATAAGGTTACATCTCAACGTAAAACTGAGAAAAATGGTATGGAAGCCCCAAACATTGAAAATGACAAGGCTCAAGGAAACTTTAACTTGGAAAACGAAATAAGTAAAATCAAATAGCCAAAATGATAAATTTTTCAGAAGACAAAAGTCAGGCCGATGCTATTAACTTAGAAGATGATAAACCTATCTTAGTTTGCGATCCACATGTCGAGGGTGCAAGAGACACAGTGGCACCTTTTTATATTACACTAACTCTTTTTGACCACCTTTTACATAACTGTATGTTGGATTCTGGAGCTTCTCATAATGTTATGCCAAAGGCAATAATGGAAAAACTTGGTCTCGAAATCACAAGACCCTATGGTTATTTGTATTCTTTTGATTCAAGAAAAGTTAAATGTATAGGGATGATTAAAGACCTAGTGGTAAGTTTGGCCCAGATACCTGCTAAAAGTATCCTTATGGATGTAGTAGTCGCGGATATCCCCCCAAAATATGGAATGCTATTATCTAGATCATGGGGTGCTAAGCTTGGAGGGTCCCTCCAGCTAGATATGACATATGCTACAATCCCTGTTTTCGGAGGAAAATTCACTCGTCTTTACAAGGAGACATGGTTGGCATTCACTGTAAGTGACCCAAATAATCCTAATAATCATCCAGTGTATATTGTCGACCAAGATTTAGGAAACTGTATATTATCGTTAGATGATGATTTTGAAATAGATGTAGATGATAAATGTACAGAAGAAAAAATAAAATAAAAAAGAAATAGAAGAAAATGTATATAAAACTGGTATATGGAAAATGTTTTTTGATGGTGCTTCCTCCTATCTTGGATCTGGGACTGGAGTACTCCTTATTGCTCCTGATGATCAATTTGTGATTCATTTTTCTTATAGGCTCCAATGGTATATAGATTGTACAAATAATGTATGTGAATATGAGGCTTTAGTACTCAGATTAGAAGCTACTAGAAGGATGAAAATTAAAAATATTGAAGTCTTTGGTGATGCTGAATTAATCATAAAACAAGTAAATCGGCAATATCAAGCTAAACATCCTAGATTAAGGTCTTATAGAAATTGTTTATGGGATTTAATTGAGAATTTATTTACTTCTGTGAATTTTCATTTCATCCCTAGATCCGAAAACCAACAGGCTGATGCTTTAGCTAAAGCTGCATCAACTTTTACACCCCCGACTTCTTTTAATTTAAAATATCATATACAATTGAGACGTCGTCCTTCAATACCTAATAATATACAACATTGGCAGGTTTTTGAAGATGATGAGCAGCTTAGAAAGTTTCTTGAATCGTTAGATGAATTTTCAGAAACATATAATGATCAGGAGAATCAAAATGATCCAATTTGGATCATGCAAGAAGGGGAAGATGCAAAAGAATTTCATGATAAGATAGCTAACCACCGGATGCTTGTTCTTAAGAATAATCAAATCCCCAAAGGTCTGATTCCTTTGGAAAAACTCTTTAATAAAGATGACATCCCTTCTAAAACTACTCTACAACCTCAACCACAGGAGGTTGAAGATTGTAACATAGGAAATGAAGATAACCCCAAAATGGTTGAGTTATCTAAATTTTTATCAGTAGAAAAAAAAAATACACGGAGTTGTTGAAAAAATATAAAGATGTTTTTGCATGGTCATACGAAGATTTGAAAACATATGACACTTCGGTGATAGAACACAAAATACCACTTAAACCAGGTGTCAAACCTTTCAAACAAAAACTCCGATAGTTTAGCCCGATTTTATTACCTGTCATTGAGAAAGAAGTTAAAAAACTTCTAGACACTAAGATTATTATTCCCTTAAGATATTCTAATTGGGTTGCTAATCTAGTCCCAGTTAGAAAGAAAAATGGGGAAATCAGATTATGTGTTGACTTTAGAAATCTAAATAAATCTTCTCTTAAAGATAATTATCCTCTACCAAAAATGGACCACGTTCTTGAAAAGGTAGTAGGGGCTACTAGAATGTCCATGATTGACGGATTTTCAGGTTATAATCAAATTGCTGTTAGTGAGCCTGACAAGGAAAAAACTGCATTTACCACTCCTTGGGGCACGTTTATGTATGATAAAATGTCATTTGGACTAATGAATGCAGGAGCTACTTTTCAATGAGCGATGGATATTGCTTTTGTCGGTGAATGGGACAAGTTTGTAGTTATATATCTGGATGTCTTACTGTTTTTTCAAAATCAGATAAAGACCGTATGATCATCTAAAACAAACATTTGAAAAATGTCGCAGGTTTGGTCTATCCTTAAATCCTAAAAAGTCTCATTTCGCTATGCAGGAAGGCAAGTTGTTGGGTCATATAGTATCCCGAGATGGAATCAGAATTGATCCTAAAAGAGTAGAGGCTATAGAAACATTAGCTATTCCTACGAATGTTAAAGAAATTCAATCATTTTTAGGAAAAATAAATTTCTTGAGAAGATTTGTTCCTAACTTCGCTGAAATTGTTAAATTGATTACAGATATGCTCAGAAAAAATAGTGAAGTAAAGTGGACGACAGAAGCTAAGGCATCCTTTACACATATTAAGAAAGTTATAAGTGAGGCACCAGTACTAGCGAGTCCAAATTATCTTAAAGATTTCCTCATTTTTTCATTTTCCTCTGAACATACGCTTGTTGTTGTACTCCTTCAGAAGAATGAAGAAGGTTTCGATCAACCCATAGCCTTCTTTAGTAAAATCCTCCGAGATGCTGAACTTAAATACAATATAATGGAAAAGCAAGCTTACGCTATGGTAAAAGCATTGAAAGCTTTCAGAACGTATGTATTACATTCTAAAGTCATTGCATATGTACTCACTAGTGCTGTGAAAGATATCTTGGTTCAAGCAGACAGTGATGGTAAAAGAGGTAGATGGCTTGCAAAAATTCAAGAGTTTGACTTGGAGGTTAAACCAACTAAATTAGTAAAAGGACAGGGTTTAGATAAACTTCTAGTTGAATCCAATTTCAGGGCTCTTGGGATAAATGGTGCTCAAGAGGAAGAAGGATGGACAGATGTGAATGAAATTGATGACCAAATAATCAAAAACAAGATCGATGAAAAATTCGTTCGTCAAATTGGTATAAGGACATAGTAACATACTTATTAACTTTGAAATGTCCAGATGATTTGTCACCTTCCAAAGCTAGAACACTGAAGCTACATGCAGTTAAATACTGTATTTCCGAGAAACAATTATATTGGAAAGACCCACTTGGTTTCCTTTTGGTCTGTTTGGTCGAATCAAAAACAGAGGAAGTTATAAGTCAGTTTCATGAAGGAGTCTATCGGGGGCATCATGCTTGGAGAGAAATGACATATAAAATCCTACAGGCTGGTTACTACTGGCCTAAACTTTTCCTAGATGTAAATGCTAAGGTACGAGCTTGTAGCCCTTGCCAAATCTTTACAGGAAAACATAAGCTACCAACAATGCCATTAGTCCCAGTCAAGACAGAATCTCCTTTTCAGCAGTGGGGAATTGACTTCATAGGTGAGATAAATCCTCATTCAAGTGCCCAACATAGATGGATTCTGACTGCTACTGACTATTTCACCAAATGGGTGGAAGCGATCCCAACAAGGAAGGCCACTGATTCAGTGGTTATAGACTTTTTAGAAGAGAATATATTGTCAAGATTTGGCTGTCCTAGAAAGATAGTCACAAACAATGCATAGGCTTTCAAGTCTATGGCAATGGTCAGTTTTTGCCAGAAATATAATATTTTGTTGGGACATTCCACAACATACTATCCGCAGGGAAATGGTCTGGCATAATCTTCTAATAAGAGCTTGATCAGTATAATCAAGAAAGTCTTAAATGGAAATAAAAAATCTTGGCATTTACATCTAAAATATGCTCTATGGGAAAATCGGATAGGCACAAAAAAGTCTATCGGTACTTCACCCTTTCAAATGGTTTATGGAACAGATGTAGTGTTGCCCATAAACTTAGCACTTCTTGTGATGAAACTATGGCAGGATGAGAAGGAAGAGCCAAACCCTCTCACAAGAAGGATAAACCAGCTGATTGAAGTTCAGCAGCACGGGGATGTAGTAGATGAAAAGTTACAGAAGTACCATGATAATATGAAGATTTTATTTGATCACAAGGCCAAGAACAAGAACTTTCTCCTAGGAGATCTGGTTTTGAGGTGGGATGCTCGGAAAGAAGATTCAGGAAAAAATGGTAAATTCGATCATATTTGGTATGGACCCTTTAAGGTATCATCTTCTAAAGGAAAAAAATCATTTCTACTGGAAAATTTAGATGGTAAGATCCTGAATGCCCCTGTTAATGGGCGGTTCTTAAAGCATTATATGGAATAAAAAATAAATAAATAAAATAAATTTGTATATACCGGTTTCTTTCTCAATTTTTTGAAAACTTATTTGTTAAAATTAAAAATTAGTTAATTTTCCAAATAAATAAAAAAAAAAAACCACAGAGTTATTTTTTAAATTATATCTTAGGTATTTTGGTTTACAGATTGTTGAAAAGTCTCCTTTAATACCCTCAGTACTATCTTTCACATTTTCTAACTTTTTTATCAGAGTTGAAGAGATTTTGTATTGACTTTGAAAATCATCAAATGATTGAATTCAGTTAGGTCAGTTTTCATGGTTTTTCTCTCTGACTAAAAATGGTTAGGTTTGAGTTAATTCTAAATATCTTAAGTTTCTTAACAGTTTGTCTGAACTTTTAATCTTGCTCAAAAGAGGATCCCTTGAAAATATTTTTCCCTTTTTCTCTACAGACTGAGGGGTTTTGAAGGTTGAGAAAAATTGGTCTAGAATAACTAAAACAAGTTGGCAAACCTCTATAATAAAATTTTACGCAGATCAACACCCCTGATATATTAAATATCAATGATTTCCCCCGCTTCGTAGGCATAAGCTAAGATAGATGGTGAAAGGAAATTCATAATTGTTTGACCCCATATCGTCCTACAGACGATGAAAGGAAATTCATTTAAATGATTGCCCTCGTCTAAAAATAAAATAAATAGATAACTTCACCGAGGTACTGAACATGCCCGCTGACAGTGAAGCAATGTCTGAGCATTAAATTAGCACTCGAAGCGGTGAAAGGAAATTCGGTAAAAAGGGACAGATAACTTCACCAAGGTACTGAACAGGCCTGCTGGCAGTGAAGCAATATCTGAGGTGTTTGTAAGGTTGTCATACTTATCTATAACTCTATTCTAGTTATCAATTTTTCAAAAACTGGATATTCATCTTAAGTCAAAATAGAGCTTTCCAGTTTAAAAATTATAAATTTTATTTCGATTGATGCAAGCTGAAAGGTTCAATAATATGTTGAGTTTCCAAAGATTGTTCTAATTATCTCAATACTAACTCAATTTTGGAACGGGAAGGAGAATTTTGAAGAAGACTATAACTGAGTTTCGAGTAAATAAGGAGTTTTGAAAAGGTTTTCAAAAACTTTATGTAATCTCTTTTTCTTCTCCTTGAACAGTTTATCAGACATAAACCCTTGACACCATTCACCCAATGAAGGCACTGAGTCTGCATGTTCTCCTCGTCCCGCAGCGAGACGAGGTCCCCAGTTGGAGCCTATGTTGAAACCGACCTTGAATTTTTTATTCTTAAGGATAAAAGATTTGTAATTTTTGAGTCTTTGGTTTTTCGGATTTCTTAAAACAAGAATTTCATCACCTATAAATTCATGACGCCTTTTTATTGTTTATTTTTGGAAAATGAACGGAAAAAGTCTAAACGAATATAATTTTTCAAACACTCTTTGAAAATCTTTTAAACGGGCAGTAATTTAAAATTTACGAATTTTAATTTAAACCTAAACAAATTGGGATTCAGGGTTTTGCGTAAACAAATGTTTGATGAAAATTGAATTGCGAAACCTCGATCCCCTATTTCCCGATACTTTAAGATTTAATTAAAACATAAATTACATAATGCTCAATTAAAAGGATTTAAAAGTTAAGTTAATCACGTCGCGATATCGGGTTTCGCGATTCTATAAGATCATGTAATTTTGTCATCGTGTTTTTCGATTTCCCGATTTCGCGATACATTTGATCCTTAAGTAAAGATTCAAATTAATCTAATCCCCGCTAAGAATTATTAAGAGTTAAATAATTACATCGTCATTTCATGATTTTGGGATTCGCGATTCTATGAGAAGCATGTTTCTTGTCATCCTTTTTCTTGAAATCCCGATCACCAAAATCCCGACTCACAATTCACTTTGAAATAAATTATATATGTTATAGCCTTAATCTTGATTAATGAGTTGACTCAGATAAGATTAAATCATGTTTTAAAATAAACAAGACATCGCCATTTCACGATTTCAGGATTCGCAATTCCATGAGAGCACGAACTCATGTCATCAGATTACCCGAAATCCCGATTCCCGATTTTCCAATTAACGAAATCCCAAAAAGGTCTAATCTCGATCAATTAACATACTAAAAACATTTTAATTTAAAATAATACATCGCGATTTCAGCAATCGATATTCTTCGATTACATATTTCTTGGACATCAAAAGTGTCGAAACTCCGAAAATCAGGTTTTCAAATTTAACTCAAAAATTAACGCTAATAAATCATCCTTCTAAACAGGGTTTAAAATTAATCTTTCTTCGAATGTCCATTAATGCGTCGTTTTCCAATTAATTAAGTTTCTATTATATTTGAAAACACCGAGAAAGCCTAGGTACAGGCATTAAATGCATATCTTCGAAAATATCTTTCGCATTAAGAGCTTTAACTTCGTAATAGAGGTACAAATTTCAATATTTTTATGATATATTCGAAGAAAAATGTTTGAAACGTATGTATTTCCTTTTCAAAGCTAAGTCTTCTCATCCACTCTCTGTGACAGATTTTCAAGCTTAACGCAGAGCTATGGCACCCAAAAAAGCTCCGAAGAAAATCGAAGACCAGCAAGAAGGCGATATTATTTCTGATACTACTCCACTCGGCATACACTCCGTCAAATCATGGACTGGAATTTCCGAAAAGATGGAGGTTGAGCTTAAATATGCAGCCACTGATTCGAAAAATCACCTCCGAGATATTGTCAAGTCTGAGCTTCATAAGGTTGTTGTGCGTCTGAGACTTGTGTCATATACTGATATGATCGGCTGGGCTCTGGATAAAGTGGATATTCCAACAAGAAGCATTTTGAACGAGCAAGGAGTTGTCATCGGCTCATTCAGGCCTGAGCACATTCAAGTAATGTATAAGATCTCGCCCAATTATAGACACACCTTTAATTCTGAGTTCTTAGCCGAATTTCAAAGAAAAGAATGCATTGAAGCGGGCTAGACATACCCTGACATGATTAAAGGATGGGCTAGGGATGAAAATAAGTTTAGGGTAGATGTACATGGGATTTATGCCTCAGCTTCCTTAAACAAATACATGGTTTATGTAGCAATGATGTTATGTAGACTCTTTGGGAGAAAGGATCCTTGTCACTTTCATGCTGACTGGACACCATTCCTGGAGGAAGTTTAAGAAGGACACAGTTTTAACTGGCATAAAATTTTGTCAGATAACCTCACAAAATAGGTTGTTAAGTATAAAGAAGCCAAGTCAAAAGGACAACCTGTGTCATTTTATATGTTTGCTTATATTCTGGATGCCATTTGTTTCATGACTCCTTTTCCATTAATGAATTGGAGTTGGAATATTTCTTGCCCAGAGCCTGTTCATAAATACTACTCAACCCTCTCGAAAGAAAATGAAAAGGATGTTTTTTATGATGTATGTCATTATGTAATTATCCCTCTGCACAAAATATTCTTTGGATGCGAACCCCCTCGCATCCTGACACAGTCGTAGAAAGCCTCAAATCGGTTGTCGACTGGTTTATTGAGGAAAATTTTTCCTATGTTAGGGTTTATGGCTGTTCCATTCCACCTCACGTGCTCCCGAAATTATTACCAGATATATTGGTATGCAGAGAAGTGGCTTATCAGTTAGCCAAGGGTGGTATTGGGTTAGAATTAAAAGCCCTTCAGAAAAAATCATGGTCGTCTTTCCCTATTCATATCGGGAAATTTACTTTATTAAACATAGGTCATTCTAAATCAGAGGCCGATTCATTAGAGGAAGTTAAGATAGTAGACATCGAACACAGGAAACATGACCCTTATCAAATAATTAGTCGGCATTACATACATTGCAATTTGAAAGCGTATGAACATGAAGTTTCTCCTTATGATGATATTTTCAGAAATGTTAAATCTTATGAAGAAGTGAAGAACAAAGTGCAAGCCTTGTCACCTGACTCACAGGTGGGGTATGCATCTTTTCAATGACATAGGCGAAGCTTCCTGCCGAAGACTTTACAAGGTGAAATATCGACTTCATTGCCAGAATAGGAAGAAACCCCTCCAGGGTTTGAAACTGATACTCAGGATAAGTCAAGTGATAAAGACAAGTTGAAAGATCCTGAATTACCTCCTCAAAACACAGAGGGTTCTCAAATAAAATAACCAGGGACAGAAAAGGGAAAAGGACTGGAAACAAGTCCAATAATTCTTGATGATATTCCAGAGAAGATTGGAGGAAATGTTTCAAAGGAACTTGGCAGTCCTATCACAACTTTGACTCCACTACAGTCTACTTTCAGAACCCCTCATGAAGGAGTTCTATACGTCAGTGATCTGGAGACGATTTCGAGAGATGAAATCCCCCCATCTGATTATTTTTTCAGCAAAAAGCGAAGGGATGTTTTGAAACAGGAAATTCATCCTCTAGGAGAAAGATCGATTAAGAAGCATAGAGTTATTATCAATGGGAAAAAACTCAGGGATGGAGAATTCGCTACAGAGTTAGCAGGAACAATGGGTGCTATAGCATCAACCAACATATATTCTGTAGGAAACCTAACAACTATGCTTGAACAGAAAGATCAAGAAATAACCTAGTTGCAAGACATACTGAAGGAAAATGAAAAAATTATTGGTTGGGGGATACAGAAGGGTCTAGAACAAGCTAGACTCAAAGACATGCAAGAAATCCAAAAGTTGAATAAAAACTTGGATGAGGCAAAACACATGATACAGGTCACTCAAGAACAGGTTCAAAAGCTGGGCGATGAAAATAAATTTTTGCAAGATAGGATTATTTCAATTGCTAACCAAGTAATTGAAATTGAACATTTCAGGACTCAAGCATCAGAGATATATGCAAAAATAGAAGAGGAACAACAGAAAGTATTGTGCAATCTGGAAATGATCCAGAACTATTTTCAGGAATCAAATAGGTCCATGGAATAGGTGTTCCAGAAAGAAAGAGAAGCAAAAGCAGCGAGGACTACTTTTCAAAAAGCAGTTACTTCTTCATTAAAAGATGAAATTGGAAAAAATCAGAAATTATCTATTTCCGAATAGATGAAAGGGGATGTAATGATAAAATTCTAGGAATCGAAATTGGCTAAATATAAAAGAATCACAAAGGAAGTCAACGAAGACTGTCAAAGAATCTTTAATCTCCTTGAAAAAGATTCATTAAATATTGGGGCAGATGGTTGTTCTGGGTTATTAGGTGAAATCAACATTGTCATGCATCAACTAAAGTCAAGAGAAGAGCTCGAAGAAAGGAAAGAAGAAATATCAAATATTAAATTGGTCAACATTACATAAATGAATAAGTGGATGGTAGCTTCAAGTTTAAGGTTGGAAAATGTTAAATTCACAGAGGAAACAATAGAAAGTCAGTTGCCAGACTTACAGAGAAGATTTTTCTCTTTCGAAGCAAATGAGATACCTGAGGCTCCTAGGATCTTAGTAAACTTTTTGGGCAAATGTGTTCAATGCATTGAAGCAGAGAAAGAAAGTTCGTCAACGCAGATTTAAAACTTTAAGAAATGTTTTTACTTATTAGAATTTTGAAAGAAATTGTAAACGGTTAACATTATTTTATGTAACCGTAATATTAGGGAGTTGGTCAGTTACCAACAAGAAACTTTGATAGAAATGTATAAATACAGTTTCAAAAGACTAAGCAGAGGCTTCAAAAATTTTGGGGAGATAGCCATTTTTGTAAATTGAGTTTTGAAGTTCATCGGAATATAAATCGCAAACAAGATTCTTGATCCTGCAACTTTGTAACTATGTGTCTTCCCCTGTTTATCATGCTTTGTTAAATTTCCCTTTTAATTGTTTTTCTAACAGTAAATCAATTTGAATATTATATACATTGTTGTTTATTATTCCGGATTGGTTTGGATGTTGAACGTATTACAGTCTTTCCTATGAAATTACTTTAGTAATTTTAAGACCTGTAAAACCTTATGTTCCTTAATATTTAACTCTGTTAGAAATCTTGTTTTTCTTTCATCGTCGTTAATTGATGTATAAGATTCTTTCTTGATAAAAGCCTTATATTTCTCTGTATTGTGTTTCGTTGTTTACAATTTCAAAAAATGTTACAAAACCAGGAAACGACCTTGAATGTGTTTTTACATTACTGTTATAGATTTTAAAATCATTTTCATTGATCTCATCCCTGAAAATCTGAAGTAACAAATTGATTAAAAACCCATTTTATAAACCTTTAAAACTTTATCATCCATGACTGTCCCTAATAGCAGACAACCTAATGTAGAATCGTGCCTTCAGGATCAAACCAAGATTTCCCTAAGTTTATTTAATACTATTTTACAAACAGCGACAAATAGGGCTGAACTAGAACAATCATGGGCTGCTATTGAACGTGACATTAGCATCCAAGAGAAACAAGAAGTGAGACAGAGACAGTTGAGAAACTGAATCTACTCTGATCTTTCTTTAAATTCCTTAATTCCAAATCTTATCTTTAAATCATTATCGGATGCCTTGACGGTATGTTTTATAGCCTTAAAACATAAACTTAGGAACACCACAAATTGCATCGAGACCCAATTTATATATCTCTAGATCTGCTTTACCTTGGTTCCAATCTAAAACAAGCGAATGTTGATCAATGAAAAATGACACCCTCAGCCCATCCCACACAATTGTCAACAAGGTCCACCCTTATTAGTAAAAAATGAAAAAAGACTGGTCCAACCATTTGCGTAGCCAATCCCCCTATCCATTTGGGTCCAGGTCAGATGGTGCATGGTTTCATGACTCTGATCACTGCCCTTAAAAGGAAATTTATCCTACAAGAACACATCCAGTCACAGGATACTTGTAATGTTAACGATCTATGTCGCCAAATCAAAGGTACAAAGTTTTTCACTTGATACTCCACCTCAACCACTGACCTCCATGACCAGTTTTAGTAGTCCTGCGCGGTTCATTTGATTCGACCCTTTAGTAATCACCTCAGTGGACATGGCCAATATCGACATCCCTTTAGCACCCATTCCAACTCCAGTGGTACAAGAGTGTATTACTACTCTACGTTTTTAGTTGGGAGATCAACACCAAAGACTTATTCAGGCTCATGCACAACTCCAACTGCAAAACCAAGTGGAAATTTCAACACATAATCAGACATGTGCACACTATCAATAGGAGGTTAGGCTCACTGGGCCTTACAACAATGATATGACACAAAAGTTGCATCCCATGTAAACACAAAGGTTCAACATACCAAGAGTAGTACCACATTCAATGACCTCCTAGGTATGGTGGATATATTATATGCACAGATATTGAACACCTCAAAAGAAGGTCATGACATCCCCCTCATATCAAAATATTAGTCATTAAGGCCCGTCTAAAAAATTGGATTCATATCTTAGGACCCTATGCCTGCCACTCCAATAGAAAACCCCAGAGGTGACTCAATTGTAGAACAATATTTCCTTGGGAAAAGTAGTTGTCCGAGATGACCAACACAGACTACAGGAATTTTCAGGTGTGGTTGAACATAGATTCACTTTATGGAATCATCTACAGAACCCCCCAAAATTAAATTCTATTAATGATAGATTTCACACAACAGAAGTAGAAGTCGCACAAAAAAAGATTATATTGGCTTCTGTACCTTCTAACGACCGTTAAGTCATGATGGCATCCATCACATCCAAAATGAAGGATATTGTTGATGTCTGAGCTGAGAAGAAAAACATTTAAAATCTAGCCACTAATGCAGTTGATAAGGCATTAATATTTTTTACCTGATAGCCCCTTATGGCACAATAGTCAATGCAGATGAGGTTTTTTAGCTCCCCTGGGAATGTCATGACACCTTCAATGTAGTATTCTAGATATAAAATAGTATGGGGAACAAAAATATTTTAGCTAGAAACAGAAGAGAAGCAATGATATAATCAGAACAATACCAGAATAATACCAGAATAACACCAGAAAGAGCACTTTGATTATTGATAGGAATGTTCACTTGCCTCTTCGAGGGGGCAACCTCCGACAAAGAAGAACTCTATTAAAATAATATCCAAGACAAGATTTATCATACCCTCTACTTCTATTTATACTCTATCTATCCAAAAGAACAATCTAGAGGAAGATCCTTCTAGAAACAAAAGCTTCTATTAGGTCTTCTTAGATTTGACTTATTCTTCCTTAGTGCTAGGCCTTATTAATATTGTCCTTTATTACATGGAATTATATTATTCTACCTATGTGAGGGGTTAGAGAGGTTAGGTCCCTAACATGCCCTCCCCATTGAAGAACATCCTTGTCCTTAAGGATTAATATGAGGGGATTGTTGTAGAATGGTGGCCAACTCCCAGGTGGCATATTTTGGAGGTGTATATTTCCATTGGACTAAAACTTCATGGATGGTGTGCTAACGAAGATGATGCTCTCTCTGGGTCAAGTCTGCGTGTGGTTACAACCATATGGGACCTTCTTCATCCAACTTAGGGACACTAGTTTTAGTTTGGCGCTTAGTTATAATCACCTTCTTTAAACAAGAAACATGAAAAACAGGATGGAGCTTCGAATGACTGGATAGAGCTAACCGATAGGCCATCGATCCCACACACTTGAGCATTGTACAAGGACCATAAAATTTGGGCACAAGTTTCTGACAGTGTTGATCTTTGGGTGAAGTGTGCTTATAATGTTGTAGTCGAATAAATACTTGGTCCCCTTCAACAAAATGGTGTTTATAATGACCTTGATCTGCTTCTTGCTTCATGCAATTATGAGCCATGAGAAAATTGTCTTTGAGGGCACGAAGAATAGCCTTGAGGAATGTAATACTTTTCCAACCTCCTGAACCTTCGAGACCCCTGACATATAGGAGAGAACTGATGGGGTATTTTTTCCATAGAATTATTCAAAAGGAGTCATGCGAGTATTTCTATGGCAAGATGTGTTGTACCACCATTTATCTAGGGGTAACCACTGAGCCCACAAATTTTTCTGCTCAGATGAAAAACACCTAAAATATTTTTCCAAACACTTGTTGACAAATTCAGTCTAGCCATCTATCTAAGGGTGATAGGGAATGCTAAGATGCAATTGGGTGCCCTATAGATTGAACAATTCTTGCCAAAAATTGCTAGTGAAAGTGGGGTCTCTGCCAGAGACAATAGAATTAGGCATGCCATGAATCTTGAAGATATTATCCATGAAGATTTGAGCCACTATGGTGGCTGTGAATAGGTGTTGAAGAGCACAAAAATGAGCATATTTGGAGAGACGATATACTACCACCATGATGACTAACTTATTGCCTGATTTAGGTAATCCCACAATGAAATCCATAGAAATATCTCGCCAAATAGCAGGGGAATCAGAAGAGTTTGGAGTGTGCCTAGAGATTTGAAAATTTCTCCCTTGTTGCGTTGAAAAACCTCACATTCAGCCATAAACTTCCAAACTTTATGTTTCATAACCTCCCAGAAAAAAGAACATTTGACCCATTCATAGGTTTTGGTAAATCTTGAATGCCTAGCTGTGGTTGAGTCATGAAGTTCAGAAATCACTGTGGATTTAAGTTGGGATTGCTTGCATAAATACAAATAGCCTTTGTAGTTAATATCTTCATTATGCCAAGAGTACCCTGGAGAAACTGAAGAATTGTGTTGTAATTGGTGGAGCAAGCTAGAAATTTTGGGGTCTTGCAACCATTCCTAACGAACAACTTGCAGCCAATCTGGTACAATGAAGGAGAGGGAGAAAAGGGACATGTCTTCTCCATATTTCCAGGAAAGAGCATCAGCCACTACATTTTCCTTTCCCTCGTAAATTATCTCATAATCATATCTAAATAGCTTGGTCACCCATTTTTGTTATGCCAGGGATGAAATTCACTGTTCTGGAAAATAATTGAGATTCTGATGATTAGTTTTGATTTGGAATCATTGACCCAATAAATAAGTATGCCAAATATCCACAACATGAAGAATAGCTAACATTTCCTTTTCATAAATGGATTGTCCCAAATGTCACTCTGAATATTGTTTCCTAGCGAAGGCCAATGGCCTGGCATCTTTCATGAGGACTAATCCAATTCCCTTCCCGAAAGAATCACATTCCAATACAAATGTCTTTGTTAAGTCTAGTAGAGATAGGACAGGGGTCGAGAATATAGAATCTTTTAAGGCTTGGAAGGCATGATCCATAGGTGAAGTCCAAGTGAAATCATTTTTGTTAAGGAGGTAACTGAGAGGAGCTGAAATATTTCCATAATTCCAAACAAACTTCCTATAATAGCTCGTTAAACCCAGAAAACCACTCAAACTCAAGAGTTTTAGGATGAGGCCAATCTTGCATAGATTCAATTTTCTTAGAATCCACATGGACACCATCCTTGTCGACAATATGACTCGGGTATTCCACTTCTAAGGCACCAAAGACACATTTAGATTGTTTGAGGAAAATTTGATGTTTAGAGAGTGTATGGAGAACTTGATTCACATGGGAGAGATGGGATAGAAATTTTTTACTATAGATGAGAATATCATCAAAGGAAACTAAGACAAAATGATAGAGAAAAGGACAAAAGACATGATTCATAAGACTTTGGAAAGTGGAAGGAGAATTAAACAATCCAAAGGGAATTACCAAGAATTTACAATGACCCTCATGAGTGTAAAATGCAGTCTTGGGAATGTATTCTTCTTTCATATGCATATGGTGGTAGCTAGAACGTAGATCCAATTTGGTGAAGTACTGAGCACCACCCAATTCAACCAAGAGGTCATCAATGATAAGAATGGGGAACTTGTCTTTGATTATGAGTTTGTTGAGGGCTCGGAAATCAGGACACATGCGTCAAGTACCTTATTTCTTGAGTATCATGACCACAGGGGAAGAATAGGGGCTAGTACTAGGATGGATAACACTGACTTCTAGTAATTCGTGAACAATTTTCTCAATTTCATTCTTCTGGGAAAAGGGATGACGATAAGGCCGAACATTGGGAGGAAGACTGCATGGAATGAGAGGGATGGAATGATCATGGACTCCACATGAAGGGGGAAGGTATTGGGGTGTGGTAAGAAAAACATGGTGGTGGGAGAGAATATATTGGAGGTAGGGATGCATAGAATGTGTCTCAACATTATGAATGGAGTGGAGTTGAGCTATAATTCCCGAATGAATTTTTTTGAGGAGATTTTCCATGCAATGGGAACTGATGATCTCAAGGGAGTTTGTGGTGATACCTTGGAACTTATACTGTTGTCCCTTCTGTTGGAATTTCATGGTTAAGTCCTTAAAATCCATGAGAATGGGGCCTAGAGTGTGTAACCATTCAGGACCAAGAACAATGTCACAACCACCCATGTCTATAGCAAACATATGGAATTTCAGGTGATACTGACCAGTTTGGAGTCACACATTTTTACATCGTCCCCCACATTTCATGGAACCACCATTAGCAATCATGATTTGAAAATTATTGACGACACAGATGTAACAATTGGCTTCTTGGGAAATGCAGTGATGAATAAAGTTATTGGTGCTACCATTTTCCATAAGGATGATGACTTTCCTATTTTTGATGTAACCAATTAATTTGAGAGTCTGGTGTTGATGGGCGTAAGTGACACACCATCAATTGGAAGGTTAGATCCGGACCAGGTTGTCTAATTAACCCAATTCATTTGGTATGATCTGACCCGATGGGTTTAATGGCTCTGTTAGCCAACTGGGGTCCTAAAAATAGTAAAAGAAATAAACTAATCTAAAGCTATGGTTCTAACAGTTGATATACTAATTACAAATGTAAATGTACAAATGATTATAAACAATCTATATATAGTTTACAAGATTTGCTTGAAATCTTGCAAAAATGGATGTTTGTAATAGCTTAAAAAAAAAATTAAGAACATAAATATTTCTAATGTTTAAAGATACCAAACTAATAAATGCTAAGCGAATATGATTGAAACAATGGCACATAAACAGTCAAAGCTAATTAATGCAATCATCATTTCATTAATAAACAATTTAATTAAATAACACACAGTCTAATCTCTAACTGATCAACAAAACTGAGTTTATCTCTCTGTGTTGTTTGAGTTCCTACTTGTCCTGCATTTAAGTGAAACCTATGAAAGAACAATACTAGTACTTCCAAAATAAATTCAAAGAAGTGTTTGATATTTGGAGTGAATTTATAACAACAGAAATATAACTAATTAAAAATCTTGTGATCTTAAGATAATCAATATCTGAGAATGAAAGAAAACTCAATTCTGAGCCTTGTTATTATCCATAATTTAACATCAGAAATAAACTCAATAATAATTAAATGATCGATTGATCACACATACAAAATGAACCAACATATCATGGACAACATTCAAATAATCATCGATATGAAATATCATGCAAAGACAAGGCTAAAGCTAAATCAACTGGATGATAATTCATAACATAGAAATAACAGGAGAATGCAATGGAGTAAGCATTGCACAATTCACACAGGTCTAAAGCCAACATTGAATTTCTTTCCCATATCAATTCCCAAAAATTACATGTCCATACTGTAGTCCCAAAAAACGTGTCCTTAACACTAAACAACAACCACTATTTAAACATGTCTTGCATCAATAACCTCTTATCATACAAGATAGAGGATAATCCCAGAAAATTAGATTGCTTTACAAAAATAGGATAACAAAGGAACACTCATGTAAGAGTCCTTAGATCAAAAAATAATTACATAATGACATTGTTTTATCAAAATAAGAAATTACTAAGCTATGGAGCGCATTAATCCATGATTTCTTCTCCTTGAAAAAATCATCATAACTATTGTTTTCCTGAAAATGATGAAACGAAATTGAATTTTAGATAATAATACAAACTAATATTTACAAATGGACTGGCTACAGAATCTCACGATTCTATAGCTATTCTTAAATTAAAAACAAAATCAAAATAAATCTATCTATTTTATTTTTCCAACAGAATCAAAACAATTATTTATTGTTTTAGAGATTAGACAATGAAGCATATGATAAGTTTGATTTAATGATAGTGTTGAAATTCGTTGCATTTTTTATAATCACATTACCAACGCTTTTAAACCTTTTGTTTTCCCTGTCAGTGTTGGATTGAATTCATGCCTTTAATTCTTCATTTTACTTCTCAAGTAAGGAGTTTCGAGCTACCATATATTTTAACTGTGCTTGGAGATAAGGTATATCCATGTAGTATCTTTCAACCCAATCAAGGCAATTTTCACAGTGTACAAGTGCTATAGTAGGTAGAGGTTGAGTGTTTTTCGCAGAGGACACTTTGGTCTATTCCACAACTTTCTTCAGATCATAGCGTATACCAACGAAGCCTTCTTGGTTTTTTAGGAACAGAGGTAGCTCAGAAATGAAATCATATTGTATAGATTCAATACTAGTTTCATTCCTGAGGCATTGATCATATGCATCTTCTTAGGAAATAAATTCATTGATCTCATCATCGGATAAGTGATCATCAACCTCGATCACTGGGATTGAGCTCAGATGATCTTGCTGGCGATTTCTTATATTTTTGGATACTAACCTGCTTGGTCTCTTGTTTACAAAACTTAAATCTAAATTACTATGTCCCTTATGTTTGCGATTTTTCTTGACAATTGATTTGTTCATAACACCCCGAGTCAGATCATTTATAGGAACATGAGGTTTTTTATTCTTTAACACATCTAAAACCTCCTCTAATGATTTTCTAGGCATGAAATCATATCGTGGATTTTTTCCCAAAGGGTTCTGAATAGCAACATAGTTCCATTCTGTGGTCGCATGGTCTTCTCGTGGATCAAAACACAAGTTTTTGATAGCAGGTTTAGATAAACAGGGGTTGGGATTTTCATTGAGGTGGTGAAGCGATTCTACTGCATTCTCGGGTAGGGTAAATTTATTTCTTAACAAGAAATATTCCCAAGTATTCCTAGTCCCGAATAGATGCGAAAACACAAGGATCGAAATAAGACCATGGTGAAAAAGGCTCGACAATGGGTTAAACTTTTGTTTTTGATAAAGTTTGGACATTTTCTACAGACTCATAAATAGATAGAAAGGCATATTTAACTTGAACCCTAGAAAAATCATCAGTAGACGGATGTGATACAAGAATTAGAAGCAGACCATGCCATCAGGGTTTGATCAGAGTAATCGGTGTACCTTTTGGGAAACACTTTGATTTCTTAGAGACCATGAGAAAATTCCAAGGCACACGCTCGATTTTGGCATTTTGAACCATCGTTCTCCCTTCTGGGATAGTCATGTAGCTTGTGATATGGAATCCTCGGTCACTTTGAGTTGCAGATCCCCAATATTAGCTTTGGATCCATCAAACAATTGAGTGAAATCCTGTGCAACTACTACGTTATAAACCTCAAACTTTCTGATAAAAATGTCCCAGCATGTGCCACAATATCGCCTATGGAATTGTCGTGAGCGAGGAGGGATTGTGAACCATTTGGTTCAATTCTTACCATGGGAGCCATGGGTGCTATCACATAGACACGGTAAGAGAAATGAGAGGTAGGTTTCTCTTTCCAATACACAAACAGTAGAAATAGGTCTGCAAAATCGGGAGATTCCTGACAACTACGGGATCGGGAAGCTATCATACTCGGTAATTTGATCTTTGAGTGGCTTAGAAACAGAGGACACGCAGGCTTGTAAACCACTCTATGCAATGAACACTGAACCCGAGAATTATAATCAGACCATGCCATCAGAGTTTGATCAGAGTAATCGGTGTACCTTTTGGGAAACACTTCGATTTCTTAGAGACCATGAGCAAATTCCAAGGCACACACTCAATTTTGGAATTTTTGAACCATCGTTCTCCCTCCTGGGATAGTCTTGTAGCTTGTGATATGGAATCCTTGGTCACTTTGAGTTGCAGATCCCCAATATTAGATTTGGATCCATCAAACGACTGAGTGAAATCCTGTGCAACTGCTAGGTTATAAACCTCAAACATTTTGATAAAAATGTCCCAGCATGTGCCAAAATATCGCCTATGGAATCATCGTGAGTGAGGAGGGATTGAAAACCATTTGGTTCAATTCTTACCACGGAAGCCATGGGTGCTATCACATAGACACAGTAAGAGAAACGAGAGGAGGTTTCTCTTTCCAATACAAAAAAAGTAGGAAGAGGTCTATAAAATCAGGAGATTCCTGACAACTACGGGCTCGGGAGGCTATCATACTCAGTAATTTGAGCTTTGAGTGGCTTAGAACCAGAGGACGCACAGGCTTGTAAACCACTATGTGCAATGAACATTGAACCCAAACCACCACCACTAACTTATTCCAAAAATGAATGCAAGTCTGAATTATGTAGGACAATAGGATGATGTGGAATTGTAAGTATGTCAGTCCTATACTAGGGTGATAGGATTGTGATATGAATGGTAAGAGAAAGATGCATATTTTGAATTTTAACCCAAGGTTATGCGCAATTAATCATATCAAATGTAAAAATCATATAATCAACCATAGATGAGACTCAATTATATCTCCCAAAGTGAATAAATCAATGGAAATGGATCAATCAATTAGCTTACAAACTTTAAAATTTATAAATATATAGATTCCCTTTAAGTCTAATCCCTTTAGAAAAAGAAAAAAAGAAATCACAAACTATAAAACGATTACCCGATCCATAATTTTGTTCCAATTTCATGCTTTCAGTCATGAAATTAAACAAAACAAACAATATATTTAAAAACAAAAAAACTTTTATACTTAGCTAGGCCAATGAATCTCCTCAAAACCAAAATACGAAAATGTTTGTAAGCATAAGGAGGAGGCAACTACAATTTTTTTTTATCCCTTTGTGATGAATTTTTATTATGATAAAATTTGACAGAATTTTTGGCTGCCAACATCTGGGGAGCAGAGAATCTAGTGAGGGATTTAAGTGAAATCATCGATTCAACATCTAGTGGGTCAGATGGTGTGGTGAGGTTAGAAGGCGATGGTAGTTCCTCCATAGGAGGAACAACAACATCTTCTTTAGAAATATCCTCATTCACAACCATAAAAATATTTTGTTCCTTACACTTGTGTCTGGGAAAAAAAATTTCATCACAATTATAACAAAGACCCTTGAGTTGACATTCATCCATTTCAGCCCTGGTTAATTTCTAGATCTTTAGTGGAGTTGTAGGAGGGGAAAATTTGGTGGGTTTAGGGTGAGGAGGAAAGGAGGGTTTGCGGGTCTGGGAGGACACAATCTGTTGGGATTCCTTGTCTCATTGAGTAGCTTCTGACCAAGTCTGGGGGCATTCCATGAGAATATGGGCACAAATTTCATATTTAAGGCCACTGATAAAGCATTCCCTAAAGAAAGCAACTGACATGCCCTTTGTTTTGAAATCCAAGTGCTCAAATGCGGAAATAAATTCTTCCACTATCCCATATTGCTTTAACTTGGTCAAATGACCTAAATGGTGGGTGTCAAAGTCAAAGAAGCCATAAAGTTCAACCATAAATTGTGTCCAAGCAATATACCCTTGGCATGCCTTTTTTTTGCCATTTCCACCATTTCCATCATTCTGGATCCAGATGTAGGACACCATAATGAAGCTTGGCTAAATCATCAGTAATGCCATGCAAAAAGAAATAATCTTCCATTTGGGTGACCCAACCTATAGGATATGATCCATCAAATTTTTTCACCTCAATTCTAGGAGGGTGGAGGTCTCAGGAAAAGTGGGTAGTATGAGGGCCTTGGTAATGGGAAGAGTCATGGTCATCCTGATAAAATGGTTGTTTAAAAGAGGAAGGGTTCTGGGAATGGCCCATGAAGTGTTCTTTGAGGTATTTGATGTGGAAACATTGTTACTTGAGGTGTTTGATGTGGGAACATTGTTCCTTGAGGATTTCAATAGTTAAATTGATGGAGCTAGTGTTCGCACTAATATTCTTGATATCTTCCTTGTTCTGACGGTTGTCATCAATCAAGCCATTGAGTTCTTGGGCTTGTGTGGTAGTCATTTGGACAAATGAGTAGGAAAATGGTATAGGGGAAACAAAAGGGGCCTGGAGGGGTCGGTGGGACCACGGAGAAAAAGGGTTTCAAATGACAGGTACCACTACGATCAGGGAGAAAAGGGAGATCCAAAGGGATAGGAGCCAAATAAGGGTGTCGAAGATAGGTCAAGTTCACACGAACAAAAAAAAATTGTGTTAAAAATGATAGGTATCATTAGAATCGAGGTGAAGAGAGGAACCATGTGGGATATGTCCCAAATAAGTGTGTCGGTGAGGCCACTATACTTTTTTTTTACTCTTGTGGATTTATACTCCGGCCTGAGTAATATTGCAGTGACGAGATGCCCAAATTCTTAACAGAAATAAATGTGTAGTAATTTCACAACCAGAATGTAGAAGGCATAGTTGCAAAGAAATAGATCTTGTCTATTCAATTTTTGTTTCTGCCCCCAGGGGTAGGATATTCAAGGTTTCTACAAACAAGGGTTTTTGCCTATGTTATATCTCTCTGATATATGTGAGGGGTCCAACAGTAGTACTCGGCCCAATATCTCAGGGCACCAACTAAGGAGGCTAGACCGTGACCTTAGTTGTGCTACTCGACTACCCAGGTACTAAAGAGTCTCTTCCCGAGTGTTGTTCTCAGTGGCACTATAGTAGTTAGGTGGATGATCAGTTTATCTATGGAAGGCTTCAAGATATCTAGGTCGATCCATATACAGGTGTTGTCTGATGCGTTATCACTCACAGGGGTACCAACAAGGGTTACAAGGGTGGCCAATAGATGTGTGCTTAGGTACCACTTTTATTTCCTACCTGTATGACTCCCCAACCACAGGTTTATGCGCGTAATGATAGATCTTTGTAGCTTTAAGGCACCTGAATATGTCTCTACGCTGGAAAAAAAAATTAACCCACAATTTTCTACTGAGGAAGGTGCTCTGATACCACTTGTAGTATTCTAGAGATAAAATAGTATGTAGAACATAAATATTTTAGCTAGAAATGGCAGAGACGCAATGATATAATCAGAAAAATACTAGAATAATACCAGAATAACACCAGAAAGAGAAATTTTATTATTGATAATAATGTTCACTTGCCTCTTTGAAGGGGAAACCTCCAGTAGAGCAGATCTCTATTACAGTAATATCCAAGACAAGATTTCTCATACCCTCTACTTCTATTTATACTCTATCTATCCAAAAGAACAATCTAGAGGAAGATCCTTCTAGAAACAAAAGATTCTAATAGGTCTTCTTACATTTGACTTATTCTTCCTTATTGCTAGGCCTTATTAATATTGGCCTTTATTACATGAAATTATATTATTCTACCTACATGAGGGGTTAGGGAGGCTAGGTCCCTAACATTCAGTGAGTCTGATAACCAATTCAAGGATTTCTTTCAGGAGCTCATGAATACAGTTTCATCCATCACATCGATCACTCCATGAGAAACTTGGCTTGAGGATGAGCCAAATAATAGTGGTGGGGGCATGTTGGCACAAAAAGTTTTGGGTAAATATTTCGCACATGCACAAAGGAATTTGTTTGTTCCTATTCAATTTTTCATGCACTCAAGAAGCTACATATTGGGTGACAGGAGGCACGCAGACCAGTTCAAGTTTTTCTAATGCATGCTAGTACAATTTATACCAATGCACATCAGCCTAGGTTTTTTGATGCATGCTAGAAACTAAGAAGACACTGCATGCACCGCAGAATAAAGAAAATAATATTCGAGAAATATTCCCAAATGATTACTGCAGGAAGTACGAGAGGTTGTGGAGTAGTAAGGAGATGAACTAGAAAGGTAGTTAAGATTTCCATGACTCCAAAGAGGTTACATGGACTATATTCACATGATAGAAGCATGTGGTATTGGAACAAGAAGGAGTGAATGGGCTAGAACTAAAAGTGACAGAGCACTGGAGAAGAGAAGAAGATAAAAGGGAGAAACAACAACATAAAGAGAGTTGTTTAATCATTTCATCTACTTAGCTAGTTATCCAGTGATTGATTGTTGTCAATGTCCTTGAGCTTGCTCTGAGACTATGTTTTGTAATATTTCTAGTTGTGAGTCTGTGTCTTTAATACCTACCAATTTTGAAAGAAAGTGCATGTCTCTATGTAATGTAACACTAGGAAATTGTATAAGAGTGAAGGGATATGTTGTTATCAATTGATGAGTTTCTTAATTTTTTTATGTGAGTGGTTGGATGCAAATAATAAAGCTGCAATGATTATTATCTTATGATGAGTTGATCATGTGTTAATTGAATGTATGCACTAATGTTACATGATGTTAATGGTTAAGTACAATGCAATGGAATGTATGAATGTCATCTCGAATGGATTCATATGTAGTTAATCCTTTATCATTGACACAAGACCATATGGTCTCTATGATTCTCATGGCATCTCGGGTGAGACCTTCTTCAATGTTTGGTTGAGGATTGATATGCCAATGCCTTGCAGTTTTTGTTGGTCAAATCTGGAGTGGGGCTTCAACCCCCTAATGTTAATAAGGACGTGTGTAAGTGTAGAAATAACCAACAAAGGAAACCAACCATATATGCCAAAAATATATTCTTACTTAGCTATGAACAACTTGGGGAGGAAAAGAATGGGGTTGGAAGGGAGAGCCTCCCAGATCATGGCGTGAGGTGGCATACCACATGATGAAATAGATCACATGTGAGGAGAGGTTAATTGAAATTTATGCATATCATTTTAGATTTTTTCACTATCTTAGGCATTTATTCCATCAAAGTCCTAAAGAAAACCCGAGTGTTCCATACTTTTTGGTGCAATCCTTAAGGGAAATAAGCACAAAAGTGAATAAAGGTGAGGAGGAGGGCTTGGCCCACCATGGCCTCATAATATTGTTGGTTTGTGATGCCTTGGAAAGGAATTAATATATCAAGATCCCATGGGAGGAGTTTGTAAGCATGGATAGGAAGAGCTTCCTAGATTCCCAACAACCTTCTCAAGAACCAATCCTAGAGAAAGATATAACAAGGAAAAATAAGGTTGGGAAGATAGAAACCTATAGAAATAATAAAGCTAAAAAGAATATAAAAGTTTTGGACATATAGACAAGGAAGTAGATACTACCCTAATTAGATTAGGGAGACTAGAAATCATCACCTCTGAAGATTAAAGAGAATACCACAACTTTAGGGAGGAGTGGGAAGCCCTCAAGGAGGGATAGGACCAAGTCCCGAGAAACCCCTATGTTGGTCACACTAATATCCTCCACCATAGTGAATGTAGAGGACTCTTCCAATCCTACAAAGATCCCATTAGGGGAACCAAAGGAAGAAAAATCAACAACACCCACATGTTCCACTTTGCATCTCACCTTGAGTGAGTTAGAATCAACTAGGGTAAATCCATTATATTGAGAAACATAGTTTTATGAGGAAACTCTCTCCATGGCTAGGGGTAAACCACAAAAGACGGAAATGACTGCAGAAATCAAATCTAATCTCAAGTATGCTATATAAACGAATATGCTAGAAAGACAAGATAAAAGGCCTACCTCATCTAGATGATCGATGAAGTCCATCGTTGAGCACTTGACCCAAAGAAATATACCTGCAACTAGTTATCAACAACCAAACAAAGAAAGCATATGGTGATAATATGTGATGTTATCACATTCAATAACATAATCCATTACTATACATAAGAAATAAGCCCATGGAATAATAATTCAAATATTTTCAAGATATCATTTGGAGGAGAAAAGAGTATTTCTATTAATATATGATCAACAGAAGTGAAAATGTTACAAACTTCCGTGTCAGCATAGTTCGGAACTGAGAAACTAAGTTCCTTCCAGCTGGGCCTCCACCACTTCAATCCTCCACCAAAGGAAATCTCATAAAAGAGAAACAATGAAGTTCTCAATCAATAAGGGAAGAGCTTAGGGCATTGAACACTATGTTCATACTTAAAGGAAAAAGGGATGAAAACTCAATATGAAGTAAATAATTTACCTAGCATAAATTTTCTCTCAAAGTTGAATTATTTCTCCTCTTTTTTATAGCTCGGAATTGGCCCATTTATAGCCTTCAAATGGAATTGAAGGGCCGAGTCAAAATGTTTCCAGTATATGGAAGGCCAAGGATCATAGATCTCCTATCGTGACATGGAAACCCAACACCATTTTTCATTTTTGGGCACAAATCTCGATGTACGTGGGTTGTAGTGGTGCAACCTACGTATACGCATGATGTATAGTAGGCAATGTGTGTACATGTGTAAAAATATATTTTTAGCTCTAGGATTTTGCAAAAAGGGATGAAAAGTATGCATAGGGAAATGAAAAAATTCCCTCTATGAAAGATTGCATAGGGTGAGGAAAATCTTTCTATAACAGATGCCCCCTAATGTGTGAGGTCAGAGGAGTATCTGCGATGGCTGAAATATATTATAAAAAGACAGAAGTGGAGTGATGGGGAACCAGCTGGAAGAACTAGTTTCTCATTACATTCTACACTGACTTTGCATACATGGCTGCTAATTTGAATTACACTGTAGATCCATGTGAAAATATACCAAACAACTGGCCATTTCCATGAATAGGAAAATACAAATGCGGTTACATGCCAAAGGTTGTCATAGTCACAAACAAGGCCCAGTAGAACCAGACTCAAAATCAATCTGAAGATAATTGTATATTATGGAGTACAATATGATCTCCCATGATCACTGAAGTCATATAGGTATTGGTCCAATGAAAAGGAAGAAACAACTTAGGAAAGTTGCAGCCACATATCGATGTCTTCAAGTCTTCTACACAATCCTCCAAAGGTGCAAGTATACATCATGTGAATAAAGGGGTTGAGGTCAAACACAATGAGACATCGTTTGATTACCGGTCATTGAGGTATATAGTTAACAAATGTGAGACAACCTACAGATAATGAAAGTAGGTATCAAGGCACTAAGTACATTCTTACAAGTGTGAATAAAGGATCCGAGGTTGAACACTTGAAGAATCCATCGATCAGGAGACATTGATGTATTCCCAACTGTCGATGGAGAGACATCCTACCACTAATGACTCCAAGCCTCAAGGTACTCATAATACTCTAGGTCTCATTTCCAGAATAGATGAGCTGAATTCAATGGAAGGAGACTTGTTGAAAGGAGAGCATTAAGGCATCGCTCATCATTCATCACGAGGTACAAATAATGAGCTTCATGATTTGGAGGAAATCATACGAAAAACATGTTCATGAACCAAGGACCATGTGCATCTTTCGCGTGTGCCAAGTGAAAGAGGTACATGAAAAATACCCTCCGAATAGCAGCCAATGAGTAAAATTGTTGACAAAGGCAAGGAAACCACTAATAAGGCTAATGGCATACAAGACACTACATGAATCCCAATGTGTGAATGTCTTTTCGTTGAACACTGGGAAACCGCCCAGTCAATGACCAATGATGAAATGTCGACTGTTGGTTTCAAGGTTACCTACCAATGATGAAAGTAGGGCTAGGGTGCATGATAGGACTACAATATCATATGATTCTGAGACAAAATGAGGGTATGGCTGACATGCAAAGTCAAGATTTCTAAGGAATGGCCGACATAGGTTGATAGAATTCCTTTGAACAAGAGAATGAGACATATGGAAGACTCTAGCATCAATGAAATTCTCCATAGGGACTGGAAGAGTAACCATTTGGTAGAGAAGATTATTTGTAACGAGATCGGATTCCTAAGCCCATGATAAACCCAAAATTATGATGAAAAATGAACTCAATAACTTTGTTCTATGTTCAAAGGTGACACAACTGCTTCCAATATAAGATAATACTCCCTTCTCGCCTGTATTTTTTTTTTTCATAGCCAAATGAATGTTATGATACAGAGGAGGAAACAAGTGTTGCAAGTAAGAAAAAATAGTTCCAGCAGTGGAACATACCTATGCTCAATGCAAGGAGATGCATGCAGGAGATTCACACTCAGGAGAATGTTCCCTCCTGGGTATAGGGTGTCAAATTGTGAAGGATATAAACGAGGCTCTACTTGGTGTAGGATGCAAAAATGTTGAGGCAAATAGTTTATAACGCAAAGTTAGAACCGAATATAGGCTCAATACTGCAAGAAAGGGCATGATATGCAATCACAACTTAATTCCAACAAATGTCCTTTTGCATGATCTTTATTCTACTTGGTGTGAAAAAGGGATAAACTTGTACCAAATAGACATCCTTTCAAATCCAATTTACGAGTGTGAAAGAGACAAGTTCACTCGGCAATATTTTCTCTTTTTGAAAACGATTCGGAAAAGAGATTAACCAAGACTCACAATCTTTCAAGTCCAATTAACAATTTTGAAAGGGACAAATTGACTCGGTAATATTTTCTCTTTTTAGACGAGTTAGAAATGAGCTTAAATCGATCTCGTTAAGAGGTTTCTAGGCGGAAAGTCACGGGGGAGTCCAAGGCTCCTGTGTAGGACTCCTATGGAATGTCAATATCTTATGAATAGCCAGAACAATCTTGGGAAAACCCAAAGCTCTCCAAGTCGAGGAGGATAAAGTGCTAGCGGAGGTTATCATCTCCGTGATATATTGGATAATGTCTCTTACTAGAAAGGACATAGGTGGGGGCATTGGATACCCCACAAGACCATCCCAATCGAAGGGAACTTATCTAGGACTTGAAGGGAGAGTACCTGTGGAGAATAGAAATATCTCTTATTCAGAAGGAGTGTTATCAGGAATGTTGATGACATGGTTAAAGGATACATCACCATCCAAAAGGATAGTTGGATTGATCAAAGATTTCACTGGTACGACCACTTCTTCAACCATTGGTTGAAGAGGATGCATGATAACAGGGATAGGGGACACATTTCCCTCAACAACGAGGGTATAGTAAAGAGAGGATTTTAGTGGCATGACTGTCGTGTCAATCAATGGAGAAATAAGGTGTGGGGAAACCATAGACGCTTCAGAACCTAAAGGGCCCTCAGGTGAGAACCACACTTCTGGTATCCCAGCAATAGATGGACATAAATGAGTAAGGTGATCGACTTGGCAAGTCCTGCAAAGGAAATTAGGCTTGCGTCTAAAGTGTCTAGGCTTCTCAATGCCGCCAACGTCGTTCACAATGGATAGTGACATGCTTTCAGTGTGACTTGCAGAGGAGAGAGGGTCATCTCCTACATGGTGTACAGAGGTTGGGGATGTGACATTGATATGACTTGTGGCGACTAAAGTGATGCCCCCATCATGACTAGTAGTGGCTAGGTGCGGGTTGTCAACATGACTTGTAGAGGTTGTCGACCCATATCCAACATGACTGGCAGAGGTTGGTGATAAAATGCAAGTATGTGGCTAACCCTCACAAGACATAGTCAAGGAAGGTAGGGTCCAAGGATCATTAAAATAAGAAGTGCAGAAAGGAACGAACCTCTCTGACGAAATGGGCCTATTGGACGTGGCGTAAACATGGTGAATCGGTGCCATGAAGTCGAAAGTACCCATAAGGGAAGAATACATTCTGACACCGATATTCTCAGTTTCTGACTGAGAATTGTCGACCACGAGGATCGACGATCCAACAGATGCATTGGGACTATCATATGAAAAGGATAATTGGTTGATCGTCACAATCTTCACATCAAGTGGAAAACAAAGAGTGTGCAAAATAGGTGACACGATGATAGTCATAGAATAGGTCCAATTGCATCCTAGTAACAAGTTATAATCAAGATGTGCATCAACTACCTCAACATCCACCTCTACCATCTTCCCACCTAACTGGACCATAAAGGAAGGAAGAATATCATGAGGGCGGAAGGAGCAACCATCAAAAGTAGTCAACATGGTTGACGATTGAGAGAGATTCAGAGAGCTGAGAGATTTCCAACAGATCAGGGACATCACACATGTAGCAATGCCTTCATCAACAACTGCACATTTGATGGTATGATTTGAGTACCCCATGTGGATTTGGAATTCCACATGGTAAGGCAAGTGAGGCTTCACATCTGTGATGTCAAACTTGATAACTTTTGAGCCACTGGGTTCTAGATCTCCTAACATAGATAGCAAGGAATTCCTCTGTGAAGGACATGTCTAGAGTACATCTAGAGCCGACATCGCACAAGGGGTTTGACCCAGGTCCTCAACAATAGAGTAGTTCTGGGCAGCTCTAGCATTTGGATTGTGGGTATATCACTTGAGTTCTCCTTTCGGAATACGAGGCGGTGGCTCTGGGCTTTCGATCTGTAAAGTCATCTCTAGGAGGAGGAGGAGATTCTAGACTAGGTATATCATGTGAAGAACTATAATCGTGAGATCAAGTGGCTACATGAACTTTAGCATCGACCATATTGATACACAAATGATCATCGTCTTGCGACGGTGGGTTTTGACTCCCACCGACCACATTTTCGACATTTGAGGAGATCGAGGCCATGTGTTGGTTATGTGGGAAAGGATTCGTCAGCATGACGGGTGGTAAAGTAAATAGCATCGCAACTTTCACAAGTTTGTGGAATAAATGATTAAGGTGATCATCTGTACAAATATTACAAGTAAATTTCACCTTACGACTTTCTTTCTTTCCCTCTCAAGCATTATTATTTGTCTTCTCATTATTACAATTGTCCTTGGGTTTATTATTATTTCTCCCACCCTTACGATTATTATTACATCCTTTCTTCCTATTCCCTCCTGTTTGCTAGTTACCATTTGGGTTGGTCAATGATTGCACAGAATGTACATCCACCGACTGAGTGGGATTGGAAGACACAAATGAAGTTGGTCCTCATGCAGACTAGTTTAGAGACAACTCTTTCAAATTGCTTGTCTCTGAGTCTACGGACTTTACATTGGCGGAGCCTACAATTCCATCGCCATGAGGTATGGGATTTTTTCTAGGGTCATAAGTTGACCTCGGTGCATTCATAAGAATGTGGTATATGTTACCCATGATTTTGGTCAATCTTGATGGTGTATTGATGATGGTGTACTCAGGCTCCTCATAAGAACTTTCTCCTGAGAAAAGTGGCATTCATCTCTTCCCAGAAAACATACTTTTGAAGAGAGTTCGTAGGTTGCTAATATCCTAGGGTGTGAGAATGACCCATTCTCATGGGCTGCCTTCATCTAGGGTGCGAACTTCTCGCACTGTGCTACATAGCTAGGGTGAGAACTTGTTCTAAAGCTTGGAAAAAGATGAGGTCTCGATGGTTCTAGAAGGGAATATTATAAAAGAATGGGTTGGCATTCAAATGGTTATCCTTTTACTGGTTTCCCCGATATTGTGGGATCATTCTTATCCAAGTAACCATCTCATTCTCTCCTATATATTGATGGAATTCTCATGGAAAATGTTAAGAAAGATTCATTGGAGAATTGGTGAAAGAATTGTGTGAAGGGCCTAGCTTGAACATGAGCTTGGAGACTCTAGCAAGTCTATCAAGAGGAATTGGATCTTCTTCATACAAAGATCAAGCAAGTGTGTGTGTTGGAGCCAAGAGCCACTGAAAGGAATCTTGCGACATCAAGGCGATTAGGTTGTATCTTCTGCTTTCGATTAATATGATACAACTGCATGTCCTTTTCCCATAAAGTCATTCTCACTTTATTGTTTAATTCCTTGATCATACACATAAGTTTTGATAGTTGAATATATTTTTCTATATTCACTTTGGTTGGTTTATGTTGTCTTGGTCTTGACCTCATGAGAGAACCAGAGCGAAGAGGTAGAAACAGAGACCCTAGGAAGCGATACAAAGGTATGTTACTTGTTCCTCCCTACTAGCTAATTCAATGGTCAAAACTTAGGGAAAGAGTCATGCCCTGTCCTGTTTTGTTCTAGATCCAGGTGGATCTAGGGAGATTTGTTAGTGTTCGTACCTATCGATTAGTCCGATAACAGTATAACATCTCAGACTGATCATATATAAGATCTAACTACTGGGCTTTGAAGATCGCTTCTTCCTCAATGGTATCCCCGGATCCTTCGAGATAGGAGGCTACAAATACTTAAGGAACCATTCTAAAATAAAGGTCAGGGGTATGGAGGTCTTAATAAACCTCTTCCATATACGCTGCTCCTATATATGATCCGAGATATGAGTGGCTTTGTCCTGGCATAAAGTCGACAGAAGTTCTAGTCCAACATCATAATGAATCGGGAATTGGAAGTGGTTAAGGAAGACCAACATCATATGACTAAAGGTCCCATATGCCCCCCAAGGTAGCTAAATATACCATTTCTCAGTGACCCCAACGAGGGTGCGTTGAAACAATCTTAACCGAATTGAATTTTCATTAAGGGAATTTGAGGAGCACCATAGGTGAAAGGTAGTAACATGATCACCAGGATCCTCTCCATTCTTACCTTTGAATTTTGGAATTTCTAAAGGAATCTTGGTGGGGATGGGGGGCCATGTAGGATCATGACACATGGGGTCATTCATCAACTTATACAAGTTTGGAAGATTAAGCGTGGCCAGAAAAGGGAGACGAGGTTATGGAATCTAGCCCCAAGCTCCCTGGAAATATTGTGCTTGAGGAACTGTAGCCCATCCAGGGTTCTGGTAAGCACCATGGCCCTATCCAAGATTGTAAGACCCTCCTCTAGGATGATTCATAAGAGGTTGGTTGGGCATCATTCTAGTAGAAATGTTCCAATAGGGGTTAAAACAGTTTCCCCCAGACAGATTGGATCTAGGTTGGGGGTTACCCAAGGCGTGAAACTGAACTCCTCCAGGTGTGAATCCAAAGAATAGAGGTGGATTCATCATGCCAAACATGTTGGTTGGAATCATCGCTGAGGAGATGAGGGTATAGGATGAAACTTGAGCAGAATCTTGTCCGCCAGGTTGGTTTCTCCACCCAGAAGAAAGAGGGTTAGACCTGGGGTTAAAATGGGGAATTTCCTCCATATTAGGAGTTGTTTGAGGTATTTGAGAACCACCAAATGAAAATGAAGTATAAGGAGGTGTAGTTCCCCCAAGTCCAATTCTAGCATTAGGGCGAGCAACTAGGATGGAGTTTGAAAACTGTGAAGTAAAATTCGGCATACCATAGGAAAAAGGACTAGAGGCCATAGGGATGGACTGACTAGCCTGGTGAGTGACCAAGAGACCCAAATGGTTTTGAGGCAAGATATTGAGCATTCACTATAGGATGGGCAGTAGTAATGATAGGTTCCTCTGGCACTACAATCATTATGGTTGCAGGAGTCAAATGGGTTCCATTAACTATAGCAAGTGTGGGAGTTGAAATGATCCCAGTGTTATGACGACTTGATTCAGTACTCATCCTTGTATAATCACAAGTCTAAACAGTGGAGGTGTGTGTACCATGTCTAATAACTCTACACCTTTTAGAAGGAAAAGACTCGAAATCCAGTGGTAACTGTAACAAGCGATGGGACCGGTGGGGATGATGGTCTGACTCCACGATGACTTAAGACTCAAGATACAAAAAATAAATCATAAGGACAACTAGTAATCAAAGAGCACATCAAAAATCAAATGGCCAATATGCACACAAATGGGGTAAAGTGGCTGAAAGGGGCCTCCCTCCCTAAACAAGGTATGTCTCATCCAAGAGGGGCCTGAGACTCCCTGCTAAATATCGGAGGTAACATAATCAGTTATAAGGGCCCTCATGAGCTTAACAACTAGTCGGTCAGATCCCCCTAGAGAGGTAATCCTCCATAAAGGCTATGTGTTGTTCGACCCTTATCTCACCCAGGGTACCTATAAAATAACCCCTGCAAGTAACCTATGTGGCACCTAAGTCAAGCAACTAAGAAACCAATGTATAACCGATGCATAGACAAGCAGTCGTAAGTCAGTTCCACCATATGGGCAGGGTAGCAAAGCATGAAACCTTGAAGGAACTGCCTCTCATGGAGGTAAATACACTAGCAAGGTCCCCAGTTACGAATAGATCCCCAAAAATATCTTTGACACTAAGAAGGTATCGGGGGGATATCCCTTCAACCAACCTCGCACGACCTCATGATTAACTCTGATGTAAACGGAGCCTCCTGATATTACCAATTATACAATGGATTTCTCCACTCCCTTTTTCAGACACATATGTTGATTTAATAGCCTTTGAGAAGTTTACTCACAAAATCCTATTCCAAGGCACTAAATCCTAAGCTAGTTTGTGCACCCTAGAAAATAAAATCGTGACTAATCAATTTTAAATTATAGCGTTAATTTTAGTGGTTGTGCTTACTCAAAAAAGGTATGGTAGTGAAAATCATAATGTTATGACTCAACAAGTAAAGTAAATATGAATACAATGCAAAGTCCTCACATCAATTTTCAATGAATGATATGCTTCCTAAAACAAATACAATTTTCAATTTCAACTTTGCAATTCTGAAGTAACACTGCAATCTTTCTTTACATGCACTAAGCTAATGACAAAGACTCAAAATATCAAAATGTCAAGCAATGAAAAATGACTAATATTTTTGTATTATCAATATAAGAAAAATGAAAATGCATGGACTAAAAAGAAGCTTGATATATAAAAACTCTATTGTGTATAGAAAGAGACAACGCAAGTAGAATACCAAGAATCAAGACACCCAACCCAATGTACAAGGACAATCAAAATGAGAAAACAATGAGAAAGACTTCGCCCATAAATTCAACCAAAGAGAGGTTTCTTGTCATCCCAAAGACACTTAACAATCACTACAGACACCCAAGAAGACTCAACAATCATCAAAACTTACCCATCAACCACCAAACCCAAAAAACAAGAAAAGAAGTCTGATGTACATGATTGTTCGGAGAAACAACGTGTATGTACGTAGCCTGCAGAAGGACATCATGCGTATATATGTGAGTGTCAAGAAAAAACCCACATATATGTTTCAAAAAAAATCTAGGCAAGGGAGAAGGCTGAAAAACTCAGACCCAGAGTGAACATAGGGTGTCAAGCAATGACATGATAAGAAAGACAATAGGAACGAGAGAAATCTAAGGATAAAAACACTCCAAACCCCAAGAAAGAAGATTCAGTCCCCAGTATGGTCATCAATTATGTTGCGAGGAAAATCTCTCTATGGCTAGGGGTAAACTACAACAGACGGAAATGACTGCAGAAATCAACTCTATTCTCAAGTATGCTATATAAACGAATATGCTAGCAAGACAAGATAAAAGTCCTATCTCATCTAGACGTTCGATGAAGTCCACCATTGAGCACTTCAACCAAAGCAATATACTTACAACTAGTCCTCAACAACCAAGAAAAGCAAGCATATAGTGGTAATATATGATGTTATCACATTCAATAGAATAATCCATTAATATGCATAACAAATACGTCTATGGAATAATAAATCAAATATTTTCAAGATATCTATTGCATGGGAAAAGAGTATTTCTATTAATATATGATCAACAGAAGTGAAAATGTTACAGACTTCCGTGTCGGCATAGTTCAGAACCGAGAAACTAAGTTCCTGCCAGTTGGGCCTCCACCACTTCAATCCTCCACCAAAGGCAAGCTCATAGACGAGAAACAATGAAGTTCTCAATCAATAAGGGAAGAGCTTAGGGGGTTGAACACTGTGCTCAGACTTAAAAAACAAAGGGATGCAGACTCAATATGAAGTAAATAATTTATCTAGAGTAACTTTGCTCTCAAAGTTGAATTCTTTCTCCTCTTTTCCATAGCTCGAAATTGGCCCATTTATATCCTTCAAATGGAACTGAAGGGCCGAGTCAGAATTTTTCTAGTATATGTAAGGCTGAGGATCATAGATCTCTTGTCATGACATGGAAACCCGACACCATTTTTCATTTTTGGGCACAAATATCGATGTACGTGGGTTGTAGTGGTGCAGCCTGCGTATACATATGATGTATAGTAAGCAATGTGCGTACATGTGGAAAAAATGTATTTTTATCTCTGGGATTTTGCAAAAAAGGATGAAAAGTCTGCATAGGGAAATGGAAAAAGGCCCTCTGTGCAAGATTGCATAGGGTGAGGAAAATATTTCTATAACACATAGAAAAGACTAAATTCAGAAAGGAAAAACAAGAACAAATAAGCATAGAAGATGTGGAGCAGTAACTTCACCATCTACAGGAAAAATTTAATATTATGAAGATGCAAGGGACTGACATCCATAAACAACTTGAAATGAAATATAAGGCTTTGAGGGAAGTTTTTGATAAGACTAAGAAATAGTTATCTAACCAAATTGAAAGAGAAAAAGTGATGAAATTATCTATATCCATGATTTCTTAGGTGGAAGAAGATATGATGAGTTGTAGACAACCAACAAAGTTCTATAGCCTCTTCTCAAAGAGTAGTGGAATAGGTTTTAGATGTAAAGTTTAGTACAGTAGGTCTCATTCAAGATAGATAACCCAAAGGAGTTTGTAGATCTGTGCTAGGAAGGTGATGAGGAAGAAAGGTATCAATTGTTTGAATTTTATTTACACAACCTTTCCCTACCACACCCCTACAAATGAAATCCAAATCCATATGTAGAGGAAGTCCAATTAAAGGGAACTATCTTCCTAGATTCATTGTGAATCATTTCAAAAATACGAGGAAGAGTTTAACAACCCTCTTTGTATCAGGGTTGATGTCTCCAAGCTATAGGAGCTCATGTATAGATATGAGACTCTCACATATGATACAGAATTGGCTCCCATCCTAGAGTAGAAACAAAGAAAGTACATTTCCCACTTCAAATATATTATAAGGATTTCAAATGAGGAGGCAACCTAAGCTTGAAAAATAAGGTGGCAATCATTTCCACATGGTCTCTAAAATAGAAAAACTCATTCACTAAGAAACCTGCAAGATTCCCTATTCAAGGCCCAACTTTGCAAGGAATCCCTGGGAGACTAAAGTTGAAATGGATCGAGTTAGGGTTTAACCCGCCTCTTCTAATTTAGCCTTCACCACCACCAACCTTGAATGAGGAAAAATATAAGGTGGCATGGAAAGAGATTGAGAAGACTGTTGGGTACTATGGCTAGGGGGACATCACCATATATGTAGCATGGGATCTAAGTCAAAGGTACAATGAACAACATTAGTAGCTCAAAAAATGAAGATACAACAACACTACTTTCATCAATTTTGTTGCACAAGGGTGTGTAAGACTCTAAGTTGGGGGGTGATGATGGCCTCTACATTGTCGATCATAAGGCCCATCTTTGATACATTTTGACTTTATTTTGTACCTAATGAACCCTATTTTGACCATGATTATTACAAGAATATGATTTTGTGCAATTAAGTGATGAATGGAATGTGTTGATTGATAAAGAGTGTGTTGTATTTGATTTATCTCTTGATTTCATGATGTTATGGATATTTGCATGCCTACTAACCCATGGTCCAAGTAGGTTGAATCACCAAAGTACTTTTACTCCAACATGGCATGACCAAAAAGGAGGAGTGTGTCCCCTCATCCTCCTTCACAGGCTTCCAATACTTCAAGACACCATGTCCATCCTAACCCATTTGAATTGTTGACTCACGAGAGATAATTTGTCAAGTGATTTGATCCCTAGAATTAGGGACCCTGATTATAGGGATCCTGGGGGACACAATCCCTTCAACCAAGGAGTGATTGAAGGGGACAACTGATGTACCTTATTAGTATAGGTATAAGGAAAGGGTTATCCTTAAGGAGATATTCATGTTTATAGTCATTTTTTTAAGTAGTTTATATTGCGAGAGAACTCCAGTTTCCTTGAGATGTATTTCTATTTTTTAGATAATATGCTAATGGAGAATTTGTACTTTTAGTTTTGTAGTCAATAGTATTTTTTAAGGTTCCTTGCAAATTACTTGGGTAGGGTCCACTCAAGGTTACCTAAGGGACCTCTATACTTTGTTCCATTTCCTTTACTTTCAACATTTTGTAGTTCATTTAATTCATAAGTTAGGTTGTGCATAATTTTTTCATTTCTAGTATATTCAATATGTTTCCTGTAGCAATAATCTATTTCATACAACAACATTTCATGTTTTATTTACTTCATTTTCAATCGCATTCGGTTCATTTCAATTACATTACGTGTTTAGCATATATTTATGAAACTCATGTAGAAACAATTTAATTTTTCCAGTTATATTCTCATTTCATATAATATCATTACAACAATACTTTGTTTCATGTAGCATACTTCCAACACATTGTTTAAAGAAGTTTATGGTATTTTTCCATCACCAAAAGAGATGTTTTAAGCCATGGATTACTTTATTATTACTTAAGAAGGGATTTGTTTGTTTTATCATGCTTTATTTCAATTTATGTAATAGAATAATGTACTACAATATTTTCTCTGCTTTCCTTAGCATAGCTTAAGTAGATGCAACTTTGTTTCCATCAAGTTTACTTCTTGGTTTTGGATCAAGCAACCCATATCATCTCACCTATATTTACAACCTTGCATTATGCTCCTTGTAGTCTTTCACCCTATATTTTCATTGTCATGATAAGAAGGGATTGGTCACTGGTTTGTATGATCCCTTAAATCCTATTTTGTAGCTTTCCATTCAAGTGGTTTATATACTTCCTTTCAAGTTTTTTGCAGCTTCCCTTTTAGTTGCATTCCATATTTTCCTTTTGTAGTATTAGGTTTATTATTAGTGCTTATTCCCTATTTAGGTAACCTTTGTAGTTATTAGATAGCCATGGTTTGTATTTGTATATAGATACATGTGTATGGAATTTGCACATATAGTGCACAATACCTCTCAAGTTTGTATGAACCTTCGGTTAAATTTAAATTTGTGAGATGATGAGTGCAACATTATTGTGTCTATTCTTTGGCCCATCATGATGAACACTCACTTTATGGTGCAAAAAGTAAAAAATGACAATCTCATCCTCAAAATTGTGATGACCATTACCTTTATGGCATAAAACATTGAAAAGGTTGATCAATCATTCTAATGAAATTGGAGGAGATATCCATTGACAATGTCACCTATATTAAAGTATTCACCATTAGGATTTATTTAAATTCCCATCACACTTGGGATGTGAATTCTATAGCTCATAAATTCCCAAAAGGATGATATCATTACAATACCATTGAATGAGAGAGAAAGAGACATT
>JZKD02S1740808.1:493138-504810 GCA_000966675.3 Picea glauca | reverse complement strand
TCATTTTTCCAATATTTAATCATAAATTCACTCAAAAACACTAAAATAGATGCATTGGAAAATAATATGTCTAAAACCCATGTAATCATGAAAATGGTTTAATGTAAGGGTGTGGTAAAGCGAAATATGGTTAAAAGTGAAGTGAAAGTGACTTGAAAGTTAAGTGAAAGGTTGGTAAAAAGATGGTACTTTGGCGACTCAACACACAGCTTGCTAGATCCTTCCTCCTTGCATTATAGCAAAAATCCTTCATAGTATCTTACAATGACTTGCACTTAGCTCTAAAAGTCTCATACCGTATGCATGAAGCCATACAATTCTTGATCACACAAATCCAACTCTTAGCACTTATCCAACTTGCACAACTCTTGCACACTATTCAACTACTTCTTACATTGCCTATCCTTCTATTTATACATACAAAATAGGCATAAAACATGGGTAAACCCATGGAACGACATCCCATTCCAATTACATATTCCCAAATCCAAAAAAAAGGACCCAAAAAGGGGCCGAGATCCCATGATATGAGCTTTGTCTTGCACTCCATCTTCGACAGGCTGTCAAAGTCCCAAAATAGGTCAAACTTGGATCTCCCAAAACTTGGTCAAGGGCCAACACAATCACATCCCCAAAATTACGATGACTATTACATTTGTGTCATAAAACAAAGAAAAGGATGATTGATAACTCTGATAACATTGGAGGAGAGAACCATTGACAATGTCACTTATATTAAAGTATCCAACATTATGATTTATTTCAATTCCCATCACACTTGGGATAGGAATTATGTAGCTCAAAATTCCCAAAAGGATGATCTCACTCCAATAACATTGAAGGAGAGAGTAAGATCCTTTCATTGTATCACTTCTACTTAAAGTATCCACTATTAGGGTTTATTTCAACTCCTACCACAATTGGGATGGAAACTCAATTCATGATGTAAAAAGTATAAAATGACAATCTCATTCCAATAACATTCAAGGAGAGTTCCATTTAAACCACCCCTTATTCTCAAAGTATCCACTACTAGGGTTTATTTCAACTCCCTCCACAATTGATATGGACATTCTCTTTATGAGGAAAAAATCCCAAGAGCACTATCTCCTTCTAGCAATATTTAAGGACAAATCCATTCAAAACATAGGTTCTATGAAATTGAATCCAAGGACAAGACAAATAGTATGAGAATACAATCATGTACAACATGCCATAGGATTTTATAATATTAGGTTGAAATAACATGACAGAATGAGAAACAATTTGGTGTAACAATTTATTAATTGAAAGAAGAGTAAGGTGAAGTCTAAATCATGGAGTACCCAAAGGACTCACTCTCTGAGGACCAAATATTGTACTCACCTTCCTTGTTGGGATACTTAGAGACTAAGTCCTCTATCATCATGGGTTTTTTTTGGATAATCCTTCACTAAACAATACCTTAGGAAAGTGTGTTAGGCATGGAGTGGATGTAATATCTAAGAATCATTTATTGGAGTCCAATCCCGTTGGTTTCAAGGAGGATCATATCTATCCAACAAGCCATTTTTTCCTTCCACGTTGGCATCTAAGGGTGGATCCCATGTGTAATGTTTCCAACTGAGTTTTTGACCCTTTTTCTGATTTGTTGTATAGTTTATGTATTCATCAATGACTGTTGTAGGGAATATTGTGTTTGTTGATATATGTTTTAATTTTTTTCTTCAAACATTTTAGGCCTCTCATAAAGAACATTTAGTACACAAAGTTTTTAACAAAACTATGAAAAATAAATATTCATTCACACAGGAAAATGAGGGAAAATTTGTTTTCTTTATTATTTAATTCCAAAATGATGTTTCAATGTTACACTTCACAAACTCATCCTTACTTCAAAAAAAGATAACGGAAATATACTCTGACCTATCCTTGAACATATTTTGTCTGTAGATGAAAAGTAAACAACAATGATACAATGTGGATAAAATAGAAGATGAGGTCTGCAACAAAAATGGTATGGATAGAAGACACAWCCAAATGATAATATATTTTATCCACATGCTAGCATGTCATCCCASAAAGAAGATACACCTCCAAAYAKTCATCTCGACTTCAACAAAGAGATGATGARACCCATAAGGAGAAAYGTCCCTTCTAAGTTCTGTTKCCTTGAAGATGAYGACTCCATAACTATACAAATCGTCCAACCAATGATATACTACACCCTAGATGAGAAACTMAAWCTTCYGAGMAAGAAATGTGCCCAACAATGTTTATTTCGACCCCTAGATGAACACTGTGACTTCTCTACTAGATATGATGCACCCAACAYCATAAATTTTCCTCCCACTTCAAAAAATTGATTCCCCRATGAAAAGATACAACCTCCAAACAAAAAATYAGTTGTCACAAGAAATCTCAKCTTGAATCAGAGAACTTCCCTTCCAAAAAGGAGAATGCTTGGCCACACTGAAGTACAATGAAGAAATATGAAGGTKATCTCTTCCCAAWSTGACTAACTMRGGTGGAYTTGTCTCACCACCGAAGCCAATCTCTGAAAATCCTCCTAGGGTTTCYGTCCCAAGAGTTCSAAAAACACAAAGAGATCTCTCAATGAGAAATTAGAAAATACTAATRCGAGAATGAGAGAGGGTGCCCCCATTTTCCCCTTTTATTCATTAGTTGACTCTTTTGTGACATTTTTACCTTTTAATCAGTTTATGKGACTTTTTATATTCTCAATAGTCAYTTAGRTGCCTTTTCCACTTTACTCAATGTCACCTTTAAATTTAATTAACTCCCGCTTTGGTGACATTAATAAAATAATTAATTCCTTTTTATTTTCCCTGACTATGGCCYGCAGAAATTACTTAGGACACTTCATCAATTCTCCTAGAGGACTCATTTGGAAATGGACATTACAKTCCTCCATTCCCRAKATTTCTTGTCCTCAAGCAAATGMAAATTTGGATGWTGTAGGATYTGGTCACTTTCCCATGTGGCATCCTCTGCTGGTAAGTTCCTCCATCTAACGAGGTATTCCYGAATCACCCCRTTATGMAATATCCTCTCTATGATCTTTAATACCTAYTCATGAACTAGTACTATTTTCCCCTCCTCATCCAATGGAGGTATCTCTATTGAAGTAGTGACTTATTATCCCAATTCCTCTTTGATACATGAGAYGTGAAACACATTATGAATTTTTCTTCCCTCYGGCAATTCYAGTTCATARGMTACTTTTCCAACTCTATGAACCACCCTATAAGGCCMATAGAAACATGTMTTAAGCTTCTCTACACCRMTCTTATTCAGTGAYGACTGCCTATATGGATGTAGCCTCAAGAAAACAAAGTATCTTGCCTYGAMAGTGCATTCRACYTTRTGCAYRTCTGCATATATCTTCTACTAATTTTGGGTTGTCTGTAGGTTKTCCTTGAGAGCCCTAAGTATGTCCTAACTCTCWTGGATCCAATCCTTMGMTTTGGGATCCATTTTATCTYTAAAGGCTAAGTMAAAAAAGGAAGGAGCATTGTATCCATACAATGATTAGAATGGTGTCATTTCAATGAACATGTGATGAGTGGTKTTGTAGAAATGTTMTCCCAKATGAAACCACTTCACCCATGCTTTCTATTKTCCYRRCACATAGTTACATAAATATCCCTCAAKCCATTTGYTCACAATTTTTKTCTRGCCATCTTTATGAGTGTGATAACTAGTGCTAGGAGTCAACTCTATGCCAGCAAATCTGAACAACTCCTACCAAAAMAWTTTGAGGAACYTRTTGTCCCTGTCACTGCCAATATATTTTGGCATCCCATGAAGTCTGAATACCTCTCTAAAGGATAGCTYTRCTACCTGTTCTACYTTATACTCTGAGGATATGGAAAATAAGTGTGCAAATTTGGTCAAACGATCAACCACTAYGTATATACAATCTTCGCCCTGGACCTTTGGAAACCCTGTGATAAAGTCCATGGATATACTCTCCCACTTCTTCTCTRGAATGAGAAATGRTTRTAATAGTCCTACAGGATGGRTCTTATCTCACTTGTTCTGCTGAAAAATATCACACTCTCTCACRTGCTTCAACACATCATTTTTTAGGCCCTTMCAAGTGAACATCTCCCTATCTTTCCTATAGGTTTTRAAGAATCCTAGATGTYCTRCAAATGGTGTATTKTKCATAGCCTCCATGATGTCCCCCTTTAGTGTGGATTCCAGAACCAGATATATACAATRTTTGTAATAGATTATGTCATCCAYCACCTTATRCCTATCATCCTATGTATTGTGTTCCATCACCTCACAAGCAAACTTTTCTTGGAATATTCCACCAATAAATGGKATTTCGAATCAGCTAAAACTTCCGCAAGTGAAAACATCATTGTTTTTTGTTGACCAAAATTTGGTCATCTATATTTTTCCACTCTTTAAAGTCATAAAAATGGCATCAAAAKAAATTTTTCTTTGAAATATTATAATTCCATGATGTATCCCTTAGTCCCARATTCTCCACACTTTTTTCGGATMAAAAATCCGAGTTCATATGCTAAAGATATCCAAGTTTAAAGTTTAAGAAAAAAARGCACACCTCTTTCATACTTAGTCTCATTTTCAAAATCTTCTCCTCTYCTCTCCTCTCTTATTTCATACTCAACACTTAGAATTTTCAMTCAACATCTTTCTCTCCATACTTTACCTYAGTCTTCWCCCATATGCTCCACTARCCTCCACACTTAGAYGTTTTTGGGACTCTTCKCTCATCTCCTCATTGGGTTTGYGGGTTGGTGGACTCATCTCCTTACTTCCTTTGCCTYCCCATCCCCRTGAACCCTCCATGCTCCTAAATCCTCTRCCTACRCTTTACATTYCCCCTTAAATCACCCTTATCCCTCTACTACCTACAAATTACTCCTACCCCCTCTCATCTCCTTACCTTCTCCCTAATTAAATTTTTTTTAAAGTAATATAACTCGCGGGTGGGAAAACAAYAATAATCCCTYACTYYCTTACTCACCTCACTCCCCAAACTGCCAACCCATCCMTRTAKCCTACAAAATACCCCCTAGGATTSCACTACCCACAATTTTCCCTTCACTTACCCTCTCSTACATCCTCCCATACTTAACTTATTTTCTCAAGTTTCATTACATTACATTATRAACCAWTAAGATCATTTCATATGGAAGSACACAATTTGTGGCACATGGCRACGTATTATTGGTTATAGTTGGMATCTAATGAGATTATGACACGTGGKATATGACTCATAAATAAATTAGTGATGACTCAATGTTGACTGGGCATGAGGTGGACGATGACGGGGTTCCAAAAAAATATTATTTTATTCAACAATTTCCAAGGGTCAAATCCTACAAGCTCCATAACTTTTTCTTTTTTGTTTCTTGCTAAGTGTATGACACACTTAGTATTATATACCATGAATATTTTTTATATCCCATGCATGTGGGAAAACCTCTATGAAGAAAAAGGAGAATATGCATGAAGAAAAGAAAATYCAATCYAAGGGCTAAGATTTTCCCATCAATTTTGATYGGCGATGGYTGAGTGTTAATCTTCCGGAGGMMATAACTTGAGCTCTGGGTGTTGGAATCRTGCAACATTTATACCGTTGGAAAGGCATTTCGACGTATAATATGATGGTACATGTTTCAAAGKMTGAAGKTTTCTAAATTTTCCCYRGAAATTAAAATATCAATCAGATTCATTTTTTAATGAGTCTGCATGACAACTGAACTTCATAAGCTCATATCTTGATATMYGGGCGAAGGATTTGCAMAAATTGTATACAGTTGGAAAGATAAGAAAATGAATATCACATAAGAATTGGTTTAAATGAATGAAAAGATCCACATACTTACCAGAAAATTAAAACATAGTCATCTCTTAAAGGAGGCAGCAAATTAAAAATTATTCGAAATAAAAATTTATTTTAAAAACTTTTGTTTAAAGATTTTTGGGCCCCACTTTAAAGAAAAAATATAAATGAATTAAATTCATTAATTAGATTCCAATKTTGTATTAATTAAAGTGATTTGTTAAAAAAKAAAAAGAAATTTAAAGAGAAAAAWGRAAAAAACCCTAACTACTCAAGTAGTTAGAAGAACATTTCTTTTWAAAAAGGAAAAGAGAGACTTCATGAGTTCCAAAATTCATTGTTGAGAGGGAATTCAAGGAGGAGAGAGACATACCAGCCATCATTATGTAATCAATATTTTTATCAGYAAGMAAATATTTTCATTCTTCTCCATTYTTTTCTTCTTCTACTTTTTTTTCTCAAAGCTTTGTGTTTGTATTCTTGAAACAATCATGGGGATGAGTTCGCAAGTGTTTTTCTTGTAATCTTCCAAGAATTTTCATATATGATCATGGAGCATTTGCAGCCATATATGTGACTCTCAAATGGATTGTGTGTATTGTTAGATATCTTTTATGAGAAATACTCCACAAATAATTACTTTCGGGGTTGATCTTGAGTGTATCTTGTAACTTTGAGTTTTAAGTATAAGATATTTGAGGTTGACCTATCAATTTCCCTTTCATTTTAACTAAAATACTCTTTTAAAATTCTTTGAGATGATCAGAAATATTCTCTATTTTCTCTCTTGAGAAGATATGAATGTATCTATAGAGGATTATATATGTGGGGTTGAGTATTTGTACTTTATGGTATTGAAGCTCCTCTTCAATCCTTTATTTGTAAAGAACTTTTTACTGCACATAAAGATCATACTGGGTTATTGAAGAACCATTTTCATATAAATCCAAGCAATAAGATTTGGGGTTTGCTGCCTAGCACTCTCCCTAATCCAAGATATTTGAAGATATATCTTTTATCCAAAGAGGAGAACCACCTCTCTAAAAACAAAGGGGGAATAATTTTCTCATTAGGTTGTTGTTCCATTCTTGGCAGATCCTAGCATCAACAATTTTCTAGAGAGAGCATATACAACTGCATTCTTCTTCCCCTTTATGTACTCAATATCAAAGTCATAGGCTTGCATCTTGCTAACCCATTTTTGTTGTCTTTCATTCAAGTCCCTTTTCCCCATAAAATGCCTCAGACTGTTGTGGCCTGTTTTAACCACAAATTTTCCACCTACCAAGTATTGTTTGAACTTTTCCAAGGCATGCATGATGGAAAGCATTTCTTTGTCATAGATGGAATAAAGTCTTTTCAAATCTGTGATATTTCTACTCCCGTATGTAATTCTATTCCTCTGATGCATCAAAATTGCCCATATCCCTTCACTAGTTGCATCACACTCAAACACAAAGGGATGAGTGAAGTCAGGAAGTGTTAAAACTGGGCAGGTGCTCATCACTTCTTTCATGCGGTAAAATTTCTTCTGAGCCTCTTCAGTCCATATGAATGCTCCTTTTTTTGTGAGGTATGTGAGTGGTGCGGCCAACTATGAAAACCCTTTCAAAAACCATTTGTCATAACTACAAATCCCAAAGAATCCATGTAGTTGTGTGATATTTTTGGGTGGTGGCCAATCCAATATAGCCTATATCATCTCCATGTACACTTGTACTCCATGAGCATCGACCATGCATCCCAAGTATAAAAATTTTGTCATGCCAAAATTTACACTTTGACTCTTTGGAATACAATGATTGTTCCTCCATAATGCTCAGGATCTCCTCAAAATGTGCCAAGTGTTCCTCCCATGTACAACTATATATCCGGAGATCATTGAAGAATACTAATAGAAACTTCATCAGCTTCTTTTTGAAGATGTGATTCATGTAGTATTGGAAAGTAGTTGGTGCATTGGTCAGACCAAACGGCAAGACCAAAAACTCGTAATTCTCATAATGGCATATGTAAGAAGTTTTTGGAATGTCCTACTCCCTAACTTTGATCTGGTGGTACCCTGATCGAAGATCAATCTTTGAAAAATATCCTATCGCGTGAAACTCATATAGTAGCTCATATATTCTGGGAATTGGGTACCTATTTTTAATGTTCTTCTTATTCAGTGCCATGTAATCAATGAACATTTGCATCATACCATCCTTCTTCTTCACCAACACTACCGAAGAAGCAAATGGACTCGAAATTTGTCTAATGAGCCACATCTCTAGTAGCTCCTTAATGGCATTTTCGATCTCATCCTTAAATTTCTTAGAATGTTTGTAGGGAGTGGTGATTACTAGTTTGGCTCCCTCCTCCAACTCAATAGTGTGCTTGAATCCCCTGTCGGGTGGTCTCCCTAGACGTATCTTCCCAAATACCCAGTCATGTCTACTCAACAATGTATAGATGTCCACATGATGTTGATGGCTGCTACCTGAAGGCTTCTTAGTAGTGACCAGACACTCTATTGCATAATAAACATCATCATGTATGAATATCCTCCATCCTTTTAGTTGAAATTATCTTAGGAGCATCACTCGACATGCCTCTCAAGAATAATTTCCTACCATCCACTTCCTTAAACTCCAATTCCATGGCCTTGTAGTCAACCGTATGCCTCCCTATGGAAACAATCCACTAAACCCAAAATATGAATTTAGTATCTTGCAAATCAAATCCATAGAATTCATCTATCACTGTGTAGTTTCCTAATGTCAAATATAATTTTGAGATATTTTTTGTGCAAGATATGGCATTCTTGCTAGCCATTTCCACATAAAATCCCTCAAATTCCATCATATAAATCCCCCTCTTAGCCACAAAGGATGAGTCAATAAAATTGTGGGTTTCCCCACCATCAATCAATATAGTTACTCCTTGACCCTATGAAACACCCCTGAGCTTGAAGGTGTGATATATGGGGACACTCAATAGAGTGGTGATAGCTCCACTCTTGGATTCCTCCTATGGTTTCTCCTCAACTGATTTGTCTTGCTCACAATCATGTGCCTTATCTACTTCCTCCTCATCCTCATGCTCTAAGGGGACCTTTATATAATGTTCCTTTCCCTTACCCATACACCTATGCCCATGATCCCAAGGGTCTTTACAGTTGAAGCAAAGCTTCTTTCTCCTCAACTCATTACGAGTTTCCTCATCCATCTTCTCCTTTCCTGTTCCTTATTTCTAAAATGACTTATTATCTTTGTTTTTTTAGTAATGAATGGTTTGGAGAATGTTTTTGTCTTGGGGACCACATCCTCAATGTCCCATGTTGATATGATGGAATCCTGCAGTGTATTTGGTTTGAATAATTTCACCAACCACACAGTGGCTCAGATAAACCTTCTGTAAAAAGGCATCACCAATGTCTTCTCAAATATGTCTATCATTGTGATGACAAGCTTCTGAAATTTGGTGATGTATGTATCCAATGTCCCAACTTGTTTGAGTTGTGCCATCTCTCTGAAGTGTATCTTTGAATCCTTCTTGTCAAACCTCTCCATCAAATTTTGTGTGAAGTCCAGGTAAGAGGTGATGTTGGCATGTCCTAGAGTGACCAATCCATGGTACCACCACTCATGGGCCTCTCCATCCAAAGGTAGGGTAGAAAATTTAATAACCTCATCCTCTATCATGGTATTAAGTTGGAAGTATGTGTCCAACTTTTGAACACGTGCTCGAGATGTGGATTTTCTTGAACCATCAAAAGGGGGAATGGTGAGCTTCCCAACCTTCCTCTTGAGATCATCGTTCTGTTGACCCCTATTAACTTCCCTTGGCCAATTCTTGTACTTGATATTGCAATAGTCATGTAGTGACATGGATTCTTGGAAATCCTCACCCATAGCATGGTATGCCCTCCAATAATCATCAAAGGTATCACCCTAACCTTATTGTCCTTGATTCCCTACTTGTTGATTCCTAGTGAATTGAGGTAAGAGTGGCATGGGAATGATTATTCCTATAGTTATGGTACCAACTTTTGTAGGACCATGGTTATTGCTTCCCTCTGCATGGTTTCCATTATTCCCGTTGCCCCCACCTACACCATTGTTTCCCCCATGGTTTCCATTAGTGCCTCCATTTCCATTATTACCCCCATGGTTCAAGTTTTCCTGGTTGGTATCAATCAGCTGTGCAAATATCTATGCTAATTGTTGTTTCCCATTCTGTATTCCCTCTAAAATTTGCAAGGACATGTCTTCATTCTGATCTCCCATAACTACTTCTTCTTGTTCTACCTTAGGTTGGTTTTCTTCTACTATCTATCCCTGGTTAAAAATATGTTTTCCCCTCGTTGCCTCCTATTTATGTAGGTGATTTACCCTTTTTCATCTCCTTGATTCATGAAATTTTAAATTCCCTTAGGATGGAAGGAATGGGGCTCTGATACCACTATAATGTTTCCAACTGGGTTTTTTACCCTTTTTCTAATTTTTTGTATAGTTTATCTATTCATCAATGATTGTTGTAGGGAATATTGTGTTTTTTGATATATTTTTTAGTTTTTTTATTCAAACGAAGTAGGCATCTCATAAAGAACATTTAGTACAAAACATTTATAACAAAACTATGAAAAATAAAGTTTCATTCACACGGGAAAATGAGGAAAATTTTCACTACTTTATTATTTAATTCCATAATAATATTTCATTGTTACACTTCACAAACTCATCCTTACTTCAACAACAAATAAGGGAAATATACTCCAACCTATCATTGAGTAATTGATGTATGTATATGAAAAGTAAACAACAATGATATAGTGTGGATAAACTAGGATATGAGATCTGCAACAACAATGGACAGGATATAAGACACAACCAAATGATAATATATTCGATCTAGATCCTAACAAGTCATCCCACAAAGAATATACGACCTCCAGAAAATTATCTCGAATTCAACAAGGAGATGATGAGACCCGGAAGGAGAAACGTCCCTTCGGAGTTTTGTTCCCTTGAAGATGGTGCCTCCATAGCTATACAAATTGGCCAGCTAATGATAGATTATGCCCCAGATGAGAAACTCAACCTTGTAAGAAAGAAATGTGCCCAACAATGTTTATTTCGACCCCTGGATGAACAATGTGACTTCTCTACTAATGATGCACTCAACAGCATAAATATGCCTCCCACTTCAAGAAATCAATTCCCCAATGAAAAGATATAACCTCCAAATAAAAAATCAGTTGCCACAAGAAATATCATCGTCAATCGAAGAAATTCCCTACCAAAAAGAAGAATTCTTAGCCACATTGAATTACAATGAAGAAATATGAAGGTTATCTCTTCCCAAACTGACTAACTATGGTGGATTTGTCTTACCACTGAAGCCAATCTCTGAAAATCCTCCTTGGGTTTTTGTCCCAAGAATTTCAAAACCACAAAGAGCTCTCTCAATGAGAAATTAGAAAATACTAATGCAAGAATGAGCGAGGGTGCAGCTTTTTTCTCCTTTTATTCATTAGTTGACTCTTTTTCTACCTTTTTACCTTTTAATCAATTTAAGTGACTTTTCATATTCTCAATAGTCACCTAGGTGCCTTTTTCCACTTTACTCAATGTCACCTTTAAATTTAATTAACTCCCACTTTGGCAACATTAATTAAATAATTAATTCCCTTTTTATTTTCCCTGACTATGGCCCATAGGAATTACTTAGGCCATTTTGTTAATTATTCTAGAGGATTCATTTGGAAAGGGACATTACACCATGTAAACACTTTTACTATTGGGTGCCTTCCATAGGTTCCCATTACTCCCATCCTCTATATCAGTCATTCCAACTTGGCCAC
>JZKD02S1740808.1:461318-483999 GCA_000966675.3 Picea glauca | reverse complement strand
TTTTACATGTGGTTTTATATGCCCTTAGTATTGTTGGTACCTTGAGATCCTAATTGTCCTTGTTGACATTGCATATCTTTGTCAAGGTGTTCTCTAGGATTTTCTTGAAGGCTTCTACCATGCCATTTTCCTGTGGATGATATAGTGTGCTTCTCTGGTGATGAACTTCAAACTCTTCCAGCATCTCTCGGATGGTGCTATTTATGAAGTGCATTCCATGGTCGCTCATCAAAATTCTTGGGCACCCAAATCTAGTAATCACTTGTTCAAATAGAAAGTGTGCAACTGTCTTTGCACTGCAATCTTTTACTAGCGTGGCTTCTACCCATCTTGTTAGGTATTTCATCACGATGATAATGTATCTCGCCCCCATTCTTTTGGTTGGTGGGTTAATAGGTCCCACGAAGTCTATCGCCCATTTGTCGAATGCCTAAAGTGTCACTTGTGGTCATAGTGGTATCTCATCCCTTCTATTGGGTTTGCCTACCCTTTGATAGACGTCACATTGCTGACAGTATTCTTTTGAGTCTCTATGGATCGTTAGCCACCATAATCCTGCGCGTAGTACCTTCTATGCGGTAGGTTTTCCTGCATAATTCCCTCCTGCTATTCCATCGTGGGCTTCTGCTAAAATTCTTGGTCGTTCTTGGGCTAGTACGCATCTTCGTAAGATAATATATGTGCCCATCTTGTATAGATGTCCTACGATCAATTGATAGTCAGTTGTGTGAACTACCAGGTTCTTCTTCTACGCAGTGGTATATTCTTGTGGAATAGTACCTGTGCTTAAGTATTGGATGATCTCTGTGAAGTGATCGTTAGCAATCTATATTGAGAACAGTTGTGCATCTGGAAAGTTGTCTTCTAAATTCGTTGGTTCCTCTCCGTTTGTGACCCTCGATAGGTGGTCAGGACCTGCATTCATTTTTCCTGGTTTAACTATTACCTCAAAGTCAAATTCTTGAAATAATAATAACCATCGACAGATTCTCCCCCCCCCAACATTGGCTTGTTGACTAGGTATTTTAGGGCTGAGTGATCTGTAAATGTCTTAAAGTGTTTTCCCAATAGGTAATGTCTGTACTTTTGTAGTGCATAAACCATAGATAGGCCTTCTCTTTTTGTTGTGTTATAATTCTGTTATGAATTTGATAATTTTCTACTTGTAAACGTTATTGGGTGGTCCAAGTCTCCTGCTCCTGGTTGCGCCAAGATAGCTCCAAGTGCGATCGTTGATGCATCTACATGTACATGGAATGTCTTCTCCTAATCTGGAAATACCAATATTGGTGCAGTGACCATCTTCTCCTTTAGGGTATCTAGACCATGTTGGCATTCGTCGTTCCATTGATACTTTGTATCCTTCCTTAACAGTTTTTCCATTGGTGTTGTAATCTGCACGTAGCCTTTGATGAATTTCATGTAATATCCTGTATGTCCTAACATTGCTCTGAGTTGGCGGAATGTTTTTGGCGCTGGTAGATTAACAATGACTGCAATTTTGGCCGGATCCACTAGAAAACCGTGTTTGCATACTATGTGTCCCAACAGTATCCCAAATGGTGTCCCAAATATGCATTTCTTGATATTCAGTGATATTTGGCACTTTCTGCATCGTTCTAGCATCAGTCGTAACACTTCCACATGGTTTTTTAACAGGCTATATACTGTCCAATAATCTAGGTATACTTCGAGGAATTGATGGATGAACTCCTTAAATGTCGCGATGACCACTCTAGAAAATATCACAGGTGCATTCTTGAGTCCGAAGAGCATGAAAGTATACTAATAAGATCTCCATTCTGTCGCGAACGTGGTCTTGTGTCTATCCTCCTGTGCTATCTTAATCTAATGATACCCTGAGAATCCATCGATAAATGAGTAGGCTTCGTGGCCTCCTATGTTCTCGAGTACTTTGTCTATGAATGGAATGGAGAATGGGTCTTGTAGGCATGCATTGTTCAACTTCCTCAAGTTGACGCATATCTCGATCCCTCTTCCCTATTTCTTGTTTTGTACTACCATCGAACTTACCCATTTTGATTCTTCGACTAGTTTGATGATGCCGGCCTCAAGCATCCTGTCGATCTCGTCTTTAAATTTATGTTTATATATGGGATTCAATCTATATGTTCATTTTTTAATGGGTCTCGCATAAGGTCTGAGTGGTATCTTCATTTCTCCTAATTCTCCTGCTATGCCTTTCATCTCTGTAAAGGTTGTGCGAAAAAGGTCATTATATTCACGCAACAATTCTATGATACTTTCTAGTGTATGTTCTTCCCAGTAGTCTCCAATGCTAACCATCTTGGGCCGCTCGGCAGTCCCTATGTTAACCTTATTTACCTTGATTGGTGCAGAGATGACCTCTAACTCTAAGGGTGGTCCTTCCACATCTCTCTCACCTTCGGCTTCTTCAATCTGAATATCGTGCAGTTCGTCTTCATCCGGAGCTTCCTCCTGTACATGGTAGCATGACAGTAGATCCTTGACTGTCTGCTTATTTTGTTGTTGTACCTCTATGATATTTTCTACTTCCGGTTCTTCAATGAATATGGTGTTTCTGATTCATTTCAGGGGCACGTCTATGTTGGGGTTCTCATGGCCGAATGAGAAAGTGATTGTAAATTTCTATTGGAGTGTTACCCATGTCTTGGTTCCTTTACACATTTCCTCGTTCGTATACCAATTCACTGGTATTCCCTCTAAAGTATGAATGAAGTGGTGAGACCATTCCTCTGGTGGCATCATTTTCCACAGCGTTTGGCATGCCTCCAAGTGTTCTGCTGGTGTTCCTAGTCTGTCATATTTTTGTTGTTTGTTACCTATCTATTATGTGTCGAACCTTATGCGTAGTAATCACTTACATTGGTACCAATCTATGATAGTTTATTTATGTGCACCCCACGACCTGGAGGGTGTATCCTTTAATGCTAAATCTAGTGCTAGAAATCTCTAGTTTTCTAGTACCTCATCTTCATATCGTATCAAGAAAGTTTCCAAATCATTTATCCCATGAAAGATGGGTGGTTCTCTGATTTTTGTGCCAATCCATCTTACTCCGCAGTCTATTCTGGCACACCTTCTCATAGATACTTCGTGTAGTCTTTTCTACCAGTTTTCTAACCCGTTGTCTGAGTCTGTTGTGCACGAAGTAATGCTTTGCCAACTGAGTACCCCATCTGCAGTTGGGTTTATGTAATCCACATTGCATGCAGTTGTTCTATACAACTGGCTGATCTCTTCTAAATCTAGGAAAGTGGGTTCTACGAACCTCTCGCCTTCTGATGGGTTGAGTGGGGCTATGACCCTGTATTCCCCTAATTCAAATGTCATTTTTCTAGTTTTAAGTTAATTATGGCCTGGTTTTCGAACGCCCAATCCAGACCAAGTAGCACCGGGTAAGGTGTTGTGTCATCTACTGTTTTGATTACTTCAAAGTCTGCCTTAGTGTGCACCCCATCCAGGTCTACCGTCACTCCTTTCAGTCTACCTATTGGTAGGACTCTATGTTGATTTGGTAGTTTTAATTGAACCATTGAATATCCCAGTGTAGGTTCTCCCATGCATTTCCATATAGCTTTTGGTAGTACATTTCCTTCGGATCCTAGATCTAGTATAATATCTCCCATATTGAAATCCCCAATGTTAGCATTTAATATAAATTCCCTGCTTGTTCTTCTTCTTGTGTGTAGGTGGTTGACAGTTTTCAATTCTGGATTATGTTTTGTCTCATCGCTACATTTTTGTAGGATGTTCTGTAATATCTTTATGGATGAAGGATCATTTAACATTTTGATGCATGATTGAAAAAAAATTTGAACATACTTACTTGTTCCTCGGGTTGTATTCAGTTGGTATGGTCCATTGATGGCGGCATTTCGTATTCCAGTGTCCTTGCCCTTGTCCTTGTACTTACTTGTTCCTCGGGTTGTATTCAATTGGCATGGCATTTCATATTCCAGTGTCCTTGTCCTTGTCCAGTGTCCTTATCGTTCTGGGAACATTTTTCATGTCTAGACTCATGTACCAGTCTAGTGCACGGTCCCTTAGCGTGATTGCTAGTTGTGTGAGTTTAGTTTCTTCACCAGTGATCTGCTTTGCTTCCTAGATCTTTGTGCAAATGAACAGATGCTTCTCGGGGTCTTATGTCACTTCTCCTCGAAACTCTGGTAATCTGATAGTAGGGTCATGTCCTACCATTCCAAATATTGAGCTACTCCCTCTTTCGTGTGATGTAGATAGTTGACTAAGGTTGCCTGAACTGGCTCCTCCAGTTGTTTCCCTTTGTGTCGATGTACTTCCTGCTATTAGACTTCCTTCGAACTTTGGTTGTCTAAACGGTGGTGTTATTTTTGGTGTATTGGTCGCACATGGGTTTATGGGTTCCACACTGACATTAATATTGAAGGGATGGTTGTCTTCTCCTCCTATTCTTGGGCCTCTTGTTTTCCTCTCGTATGTGGCATGTAGGATTTCCTCAATCTACTCCATAGCCTGGAGATCCTCTACCTCTTCCTCATCGTTGGCCAAGCCCTCCCTCTTGGCTACGGCTCTCTTCTTTCTATTCACCTTATGTCGGTAGGGTGTTCCACTACATGTTGTTCCTGATGATGCCAAGATCCACTTGAGTTGGTCGTCATCCATCAAGATTGGGTCCAAGGGTTCCTCCTCCTTCTTCTCTGTATCCTTCCCTCCTTCCATTCCTCCTTTGTCTGTCAGTGCTTCCTCCCTTCCCCCATGCATGCAGGGAAGTCTAGTTGTATGATTCTATTGTCATCACACCTTTGTTATATAGCAGTATCTTGATAGAAGTATATAGTGATCGGATGTATCTTCCTCTAGGTCCTCGTAGGAACTCTTGCTTGATTATTTTGTATGACTTTGCTATGTCTACTGCGAATTCTGTGATAAATCCTACTACAATACTATCAATCCAAAAGTCGACTACGCGGGTGAATTTGTTGTTTGCCTACTGCAGTTGTTGGATCTGTACTGGATTCCAATCTAGCTATCGAATCTGGTTCATTGCATGGGCATCCTTTAACATTAAGATCCACTCTTGTAGTAGATGAGGAAAATCACAGGAAAAAACTTCGTGTAGATCTGTATATATGTATTTATCCAGGTATTTACGCGGTGTGATCCTGGGTTTTTTATTGTCTTTTTGTGAAAACTCTAGCTCTGTGGTTCTCAACCAACCCTCGATTTCTTCTCTCGTGGGGTTCCAAGGTCTCATCATCCCCTTTTAATGGTTCATTTCTCTTCCTTCAGTTCTTTATTCATTCCATCTCATTTACTCAGTCCTTTCTTGTTCCTCTTAACATGGCAACGGAACCATTTGTTGGTTACTCACTTCCCTTCAGGGGTTTTCTGAGTTATTGACCTAGGGTTCATGTCATTCGGGGTTCCAACAAATCCTCTAAAACTATCGGCCCTCCTGGTTAACTAGAAGGCAACACAATGCTAGAAAGTGTTGCGCAGTCTCACCCAAGATAGTTTTAAATGGGTCGATGTAAGACTCAAGTGTTTATAGCCTAGGATAGAGTATGGGATAGGGGTTTCTTGAATAGGGTTAGATATCGTGAGCCATAAGGGAGAGTACTTATTCATTGTATTTTCTTACGAATATCCCACAGGTTAATTAAAGTTAACTATAAGCAGATTCATAACCAAGTATTAACTCATTAATCAAGTTTAACCATCAATTGATGAAAGAAAGAAGAACCACGCATACATTTAACACATTACATGAGAGTTATCTTGGTTCACCCCCTCCTGGGATACGTCCACAAATATTTGGCTCTTGGCTCTTGTATTATGATAGTTCTGCATTTACGGTGCCTCGCACTTACAATTCTCCACAAAACTGGGTAAGATCTATGTGAGGCAAACTAGATCGCACCAAGCTCCACTGCCTATGGTCTAATCCTCAGATCTACCTCTCCTTAGGTCTCCTTTTCTCAACAGCTTACAAAATTAGTTCGTACTGCTCATAACATTACATAAAATCGCTAACAACTACTAGCGAACTCTCTATATGATACTTTTGTATCTATATTTCTACATTTCGGGCTCTTCAACCTTTTACCGAATATTACAAAAACCCTAACCCTTCTTACGTTGGGCCTTTCTCCCATAAGTGTGTTGCTCCTCTTCCAGTTGTTACTTCAGTTTTCTGCACGCTTTCTTTCCCACGATCATTCTTCTTTCCTCTTCGGCCTGGTGCCAACAAGCAAGGTGACACCTAATTTATTAAACATATTGGCACACTTTCACTTTTTCACACACAAAATTCACTACTCACTCACATAGTTTTTCATCTCGAAATGTGGAGGTTGAAGTAATTTTCCTCCAAAGGGATTCTGAAACACCCCACCCTTTTCTTGATGAAACTATCCAATCCCCATTAATTTCAATGAGATTGGCTCACACCCCCAATCTCTCAAACAACTGCATCTAAAAAAATTCTAAAAACTCACTAATTTTTCCTCCACAAGAGGTGCCAAAAGAAATTTTTTAGTCTAGGTAGGATTTCGGGGATAGACATCCAAAAAACTCCCCATTATTTGGTTCTCACATCTTCAAACAATAGAAGTTGTCAAATAGGGAACTTTAAATCCTCCAAGTCAAGTGTTCCTAACACCATAAGACAAGGAGATACTTGTGAAGGGTCGAAAGCTGAGGTCTGTTTGTTCTGTGCGTCCCCCCTTGAGGCATCCACCTCTTGGACGGGATCCAACCCATGACCCATTTTTAAGGATTCTAAGGATTATATCTAAGGATTCTTCTCACTTATATTGATTATTCATTAATCCTTAGCCCATGACCCATTTCTAAGGATTCTAAGGATTATAGAATCATTAGATAAATGAGAAGAATCCAGCCCATGACATATGATATAGCTAGGATGGTTTTTCCCCCGAGTTCGACAGGGACATTTTGGAAGAACCCCTCGAGAGACGAGGATCGTCCGTCATAATCCCTCAGAGTAATGGTGGAGGTTATTATCTCTGGAGAGCCAAGTTTCTACCATACAGTTTTGGACATGACGCAAGTGGATGCACCTTCGACGATAATGCAGCGGTGGACTATGATATTTTGGATTTTAACCGGTACTTGAAAAGCGACAAGAGCGGGGAGACGAGGTTCTCCACTGTCGAGATCAAATGTGATGAGTCGAGTATCGGTAGGGTCGACTGCCCCCAGGGTGGAAAGTAATGATTTATGTTGAGTATGATAGGTTTGAAGAACTTATAAGACTGACATGGCAGCGGGGGATTGTGCCAAGTCATTGACCAGACTATAATTGTGGGTTGCCCTAGCTTGAGGGTTGTGGACATTCCTGCACAACGAGATGCGAGGGATGCGAAGAGGTGTTTCAGTATTAGGGCACGGAATCATAAAAGGTGGTCCAGGCATGACTAGGATGGCCTCCGAGATAGTGGGAGTAGGGTCAGAGGGTGTGTTGTATTGATGACCATGCATTTGTAGAAGGATTTCTTCCTCACTAGTGAGGAGGATAGTTCGATCTACAGAAGTGCCTGAGTTGTGATATGGTCCTACCTGTGGTGGGGTAGGTTGTATCTCTTGTTGGGTGTTCATCACCCCTTGATGTGGTATGGGGTTTTGCAACACGGCTAGGGGTGGGTGATGCACATATTCTTGTGGAGCCTGCTGGGGGGCAGGCGGTACTGGGGGATGTGGTCCATTTCCAGATTCTTTCATCCATTTAAAGTCTTCTATTTGAGGGAAAGGGTGAGTATAATGGCCATACTCACTGCAAAGGGCATAGGGGAAGTTTGTTTGAATATTGTTATTGTTCTTCCCTTGGCATTTGTTGTTATTTCCCCCTTGGGGGTTTTGGTTCCCTTGGTTTTGGTTGCCCCCGGCGGGGTAATTTGGCTGGGGTTGGTTCTGGTTTCCTCCTGGTCTGGGATTATTATTGTTTTGATTTTTTCCTTTCTTCCTGGCATTGTTCAACTGATGGGATGGATTAACCATATTCAGCTGTTCAAAATTTTGATATTGTTGAATGGGAAAGGGTTGAACAAAATTAACCCCAGCATGTGGTTGTCTGTGTGGGGAAGGAATGGGCTGGGGCAAGGAAGGGAAAGGAAAGTACGTATTATTCTGTGGTAATGATCCGTAGGATGTGTAGGAAGGCGTGATGCTTTCACTAGTGTTTAGGGTGTAAGCAGAGGTAGAGGGGGTACTAGAATTAGGTTAAGATGCGGGGTGTATTGTGGGTGTTGGCGGTGGTCTGCTGGTGGGTGGAGCAAAGGTTAAGGGGTATGGTTGTGGATAAGGGGGAGGATTATAAGAAGGGGGTCTTCCATATGCTGGTGGATATTGAGGTGTTCCATACATTGGTGGTTGTTGGGGATGTGAATTGTGGTGTGTAGTGGTACTATTCAATCCATCCGTTGAGTGAGACATCCCAGGTTTGTCCTGGCCGAATGGAATGGGTCTCAAGGCATCTGGTAGAAACATATACAAGTACCTTGACTGTGAGTAAATGAGTTTGAACTGTTGGGCCTTGCTAATGGCTTCTTCTTCAGACTGGGGGAAGGTGGCAGCTACATCTTTGGAAAGGAGGGAAACAAGTGATTTGAGGAACCAATTGAGACATTCTTGTGGAGTAGCTTCAACTTTCCAAAGACTACGTCACTGATGCCATTCATGAATGTGGTCAGCGATGTGCATGGTGTAGGTTTGTTTAAATTTTGAGAGTAGTTCAAGGCCATTGTCATGACGAATTGGTAGTTGAAATAAGGTCAATAAATCTTTGGTCAAGGATTCAAAGGTCACATGGGATCCAGATTTTTATTCTACATACCACTTAGTTGATGGGCAAGTGAGTGTACGTTGAAATAACCTTAATCAGATAGAATCGTCCATGATGTTGTTTGAAGAGCACCATAAGTGGAAGGTCGTGATATGGTTGGCGGGATCATCTCCCGGTTTTCCTTCAAACTTGGGGATGTCTGAAGGTAGTTTGGTAGGCATTGCAGGCCATGTGGGGTTGTGCAATATAGGATCATTAGTGAGTTTATTCAGATCTGGTATGTTGATGGAAGCCAAGTATGACATCTGAGGTGGTGGCGAAGGGTTAGTCTCAGCCATGGTGTGAGTGTTTTGCGTACCTGACCCTTGTGGTGGGTTTGTACTCTCCCCTTGAGAAGAAGTTGGCCCCTCGCTTCTGGGTAAAGGAGAGTGTGGAGATGTTGGAACTTGGGAAGTGGACCCAAGCAAAGTGGAACCAGGAAAAGTTGATCCCAAGACAGTAGCACTCACAGGGGTGTGGAAAAGTATGGCCGATGAGTTGGAAAGACTAGGAACTCCCCCGAGGATGGGAGGGAGATTTAGCAAGCGTCTAGAATGACGAGGATTCTATAAGTCCCCTATGATGTCCGACTAGCAAAGTGGATGTGTGAAAATGGTGATGAGACAAATTAATGAACAAGAGACTTTGTATAACTTGGGCCTCCACAATATATCTCACAATCATATGTAATTACAAGAAAAACATACATAAATCAATTAATAAAGAAGCATACATGTGGGTAGGTGGATTTTGTCCGCGTGGGAGAACAAAGAAAATAAATTCTCGTGTCCTAAAAGATGTAATTTCCTTCTTCTCAAACAACACTGGACCTTCCAATAGCACTCACCAGTGGGATCTGAAGCCACCGGAAGAGGAACTAGTGAAGAATGAAGTAATCAATTATAATGAGGAGTAGAGGGTGTATATCCTGAAAGAACTGATGATATTTCCCAATAGCCACACAAAATCCAATCAAGGTGCAATTGCAGCCCACAATTTCCACCTGGGTAGATGTCCTAAAATTTGGTCACTGGGTACCTCGGTCAAAGTGCAGCATTTAGATTTTCGGCCTAAGAAATGGGTCACGAGATGGATCCCATCCAAGAGGTGGGTGCCTCAAGGGGGGATGCACAGAACACTGGTTGCAAATGGACATAGATAGATTAATGGGGGGAATAATTTTCCACAAGAGAGGCAAGGGTCTAAAAGGGGGCCTAAGGGGGAAGTATTCACATGTGTTAATCCCAACCCACCTTTCTAAAATTATTATTGTGTATGAACCCTCTAATTTACTTTTGAGTGATCCAAGTGTAAATTCTAACCTTGTACAATGCCTACTGTAAACAGATATTCAGAAAATAACAGAAATGATACAATGGCAAATACAAACATTACACAGAGATTTTTCCCCTGGAAACCCAAACCAGGAAAACCAACATATATTATATTCATTCATTTGTGTTACATTGTTTACAATACAATATACATATAGGAGCCAGCGGCATCCAAAACCCTAACCCAGTGACCTGGATTAGTCCAAAACCCTAATTCCTTAACCGAAAATAGAAAACCATCGGCAAAAACCATGTGCCTAAAAAACCACCTAAATTCATGACACGTTTCTTGAGACACTACTACTCGTGCAAAGAATATAACATATACACAACACCAAGCCCCAATCATTAAACACATATAAGAGGGTGGGTGTGGAAAGTCACTTCACATAGTTAAAAAGAGCATGGGGGATGAATAAAATTAAACTTGGGGAATGTGAGAGTCAACTTGCGTGGGGGAAAAAGAAATCCGTATGGAAAAAGAGAGCAGTTTTTATATGCAATTTTTGGGGATAGAAAGAGAGTGTATAGTGCTAGAGCTTGAAGGCAATGATATTGGGCATGTGTGGAAACTTGTTGGAGTTGTAAGTTCATGAAGAAGAAATTTGTTAGGCTTGTAGAGTGAGATTTTGTCTGAGAAATTACCCTGCAATAGTGAGCTTTCTACTATGAGATTTCCATACTATAGTTGGAATCTATAGAGTCCCCAAAAAAAGAGATTCCTAGCCAACCTATGATGGAGCCCTGGGGAGGAGTGGGAAGTATTGACAAACAATGTGCAATGAAGGGGGATGTCATTCCTTGGGTTGTGCAAGTTGAGATCAAGAGAGATGGTAGATTGGGATAGTTGTAGGAAAATTAGTTGTTGTGGGTGAAATTATCTTGTGAGTGGACAACAAAGAAAACCTCTCTTGTAGATTCATGGCCTCGACTCGAGGGCGATTTTATACCAATATTTGGAGCAAAAAATCTATGATTGGGAGGAACATTTGTCCCCTGCAACTGGTTTCACAATTGTTGATAAAATATAAGTGTTTTATCTTTGTCTCATTGTTTTTATTATGGATTTAATTTGTTGTGAATATACTATGTTCTTGAGTGAATTATATGCAGTTGTGTGTATGCATATTTGGCTGAAATTCATAATGCTACTAAATTCTCGTTAAATCCTCAATGTGTTGCAAGTTATTATGGGTTTTAATTCCTGTGTGTTTAGTCTGATTTTTAAACATCTATATGTTGTTGTATGAATGTTAATTTTGTTGCAATCGTCATGTTTTTAAAAGTGTTGTTAGATGCATAGGCATTTTCGGAATGCATACATTTGATTTTATTGTTATTGGAAAACTTTGAATTGTTGGGTTTAGTAGTGGGGACACTACAAAGTGGTATAAGAGATTTTGGTTCAAGGGGAGATCCGTATGGGCCAAAGACCAGTGCATATTTGGTAAATTTGTTGTTGTAAAGTTTTAATTGTTGAAAAAAATGGGGAAAATTGTGAAACTTGAGTGAAATCCCCAAATTTCTAAGCACATTCAAGTCAAATTTGCACTCATAATGGTTAAGGAGATGATCAATGGCATCGATTTGCAAGTTACAAAGTTAAATTTGACTTGGAGGGTTGGATTTTATGTTTTCATGGAAAAAACAAAGTTAATAAAATAAATGGCCCATATCACATTCGACTTGGAGATAAACAACCAAGATCCATTTTGTATCAGTTAAAATTCTCAAGTTCACCGAAGAACATTCAAAAAAATTTATTAAATTTTCAAAAAATTAAAAATTTCAGGATTTTTGAAAATTTCAATAAAATTGATGACATCGATTGTATCAGTGACATAGATTGACAAGGTCCAAGGTGAAAGAAGTAAAAAGGGTCATATAATGGATTTTTATGAATCAACAGTCGATATTGAATTTTATTTTGAGATCTAAGGCCTAGATTCATCCTAGTTTTGGTCAAAACTTCCAAGTTTCAGAGTTTGGAGAAATTCCACAACTGCAGACTTTTCATAGATCGTCGATGAAAGAAAATGATCGATTACCAATGGAGTGATCTGACTTCAATGAAATTCTATGAATGCATATATTACCATATATCATCGATGAAGAAATCACCAATCACTAATGGATCGATTGAACTTCAATGAAATTCTGAAAGTGCAGACTTTTCAAAAATCAACAATGAAAGAAAATTGACAATTATTGATGGAACTGATCAGATTTCAGAAAAATATTATGAAGTAGTGACCTTTTTTGAAAATTATCAATGAAGGAAATCGTTTATCAAACATAGTTACTAACTTAACGAGAACTGTGACCTCAAAACAAGAAATCTAGCCCAAAATAAACCTCCAAATCAAAAAAATGGTGCTACTTGTACCACCCTTTTTTGGGGAGGTGGTTAAAATTGTGACTTGTTTGAAATCATGCCCTTGACATTGCAAACAAAACCCTAAAATTGACCCTTTAATCATAAAGTGATGCTACCAATAGCACCACTTTGTTTTGGAGTTTAAACTATGACCTAATTGAAACCGTAGCCTTGACCATTGGCACCACCGCAAATAAAACACTAAAAATTGACTCCTAAATCTTAAAGTGTTATTATTTGATAATTTATTTACTAATTAATTTTGTTTTTTTAATAAGTTACATAAAGAAAATTGTTAAATTGTTAAATCTCGCTAGAACAATTAGATTTCAATGGTTTCATTGTAAGATTCCCAACCAAATCTGATATAAAAATGAGATCTATGTGGTTGAGAACTTTCATCAAACACTTTGGCAGTATGCTCAAATACCCTTTCCAAATGACTTACACTTACTATCACAACTTCCTTGAGGTTGTCTGATGGATGTATGATGTCAATTAATTCAATTCCTACCCCTTAACACTTCTTTATTGATGGTTATTATAAATATTTGTTGGTTGTTATGTTTTATGGCAGTTAACTAGTTGAGGTGTTTTGACAAATAATTTCCATACATTGGTTGTAGCTTTCATTTTTATGCATTTATGAATGGTTTATTTGTTTATAACAACAACATACATCATGTAAATGCTGAGAATAACATAGAAATGAACACCAAAGAAATTCTCAAGAAATTATAACAAAAGTACCTCCGAACCCTTGACTTATTTATATAATATATGAACTAAATGCCAAGGCAATTTCCAGATCTTATTAGAATGATATTGTAGTTATTATGTAGGCTATAATGGCACAAATACATTGGAAATATGCAACAAATATCCTCAACAAGATAGCTAACATGGTGGCTACACCAAAAATGTGAAGATCTCACCAGAAGTCGCACCAATGGGAGAGATAAAATGCCCTGCTATAATAATTTATCCCAACCACTAATAAAACGATTTTCTGAAGGGATGACACTCAAAAAATGTTCCAAAATTCACCCAATATGAGTAAAACTCGGCCCCAAGAGATAAATGCTCAAACCAACTCTAGAAATAAAGATCTTGACCTTTGAATATGTCCCCTCTAGCAACAATTCGCCTCTGCAAACAAAATGTGTACCAAGGGAAAATACCAAGGCTTCTCCTTGAATAACACTCCAATACTATAATAGAATATCGCCCTCATAGAAGGATCCCTATAACAATATTGTCTAGAGTGGGATATCCCCACTGAAACCAATCCCTCTAGCTAGAGTGGATCTTTCACCATTGAAACTAGATCTAGGGTTTTGCTCTAAACCCTAAGCCACCAAGATCCTTGATATCTCCACAATCTCAACTCAAAAACATGATATGCATAATGAGAGGAAATGAGCCCCTATATTTTCTTTATACCCCTCTCACCTTTTTTCCTCAAATGATTTTTTAATTCATCCTTAGTATTTTCTTCTAAAATCACTTTATTAATTTATTTACCTTTTTTAACCCCAAAAAGTGAATAATTCTCCTTTAAGACTTCTCCCACCACTGAAAGTCACTTTTCATCATCCCATCTTGTAGATATTTTCTCCCTGGTTCCAATAAGCTATTACACTAAGGCATTTCTCCAAGAAACAAGTTCCAAATGGTACCTTTAGTGTAATTAATTAAAACATGCTCAATAATAACCTCATTTTACAGAAATCATTAGAATGCAATGCAACCAAGAACAAGCTATGTGAAAATGATCCTGATGATGAATAATGGTAAATAAAATAGTTGGGCCCATCACTTAAAATTATTAAAGTGACTTCTAAGGTTATTTTCTCTATTAATCATAGAGTCACTTTATAACCTTATTTTAATTAACTAATGTCACCTTAGGATTTAGCTTTAATAAGTTGGTGACATCAATTAATCTTCATAGTCTCCCCTTTCCCACTGGTTATAGCCTACAGTGAGAGTGTATAGGTTAATCCGTCATCCTTCATGTAGTCATTTGTAAAGGGACATTACATTCATTCTATAAGGCAACCAAGGTTCTAAACTCACTATAGTCGGGATGAGACACCTAAAGAAATCCAACCATATTAAGGGTTGGTGTGGCCCAAGCCGGGTGTGATCCCTGAATGATTTCGACGACTTAGATATCCCTGGGTCGTGGTTTCTTAAACCATAGAGTAATCCTGTAGATAACAAACATGCTAGCAAACAAAACAAAACAAAATAATAATTAAATTGAAAAAAAAACACCCCTAAACAAAAAACAAATTAAATAAAAAACAACATTAAAAACAAAAACAATTGATAAAAATACTAAACTAAAAATTAAGAAATAAAAACAAAATTAAAAAATATTTCGTAGATAAAAATATTCTCTTACTTTAATATCAATTTAATAATTAATAAACATTATTTCCCCACCATTATTTCTAATGTCATATACTAATTTCCGATTCCATTGGAAAGATATAATTTTACAACCAAATTGCAATGAATAGCAAACAATACCAGTTGCTTTATGACGATTCGATTTCCATAGGCTAAGTATATATAGTTCAAAATGCTCACCTTACCGTCTAATTTCCACCCACATCATATCTTGAATCTAAACTCAACAATTATGTGTGAAATGTTTTCAATATTATGATATTCCATAAGTCTTTTAATTTAATATTTAATTTTAATAATTGATATTCACACCACTTGGTGTAAATATAATTTATACTCACACCCCTCCCCACCCACGTTGCCACTAGCCATGCCTTAGTCTTTTTTTATAATTCTTATTTTTTTTATAAAAAAAAATTGTTTTTTAATTTTTTAAAATTTTTAAAGTTTTAATTTAGTATTTCTAATCAAGTTTTTTAATGTTTAGTATTTTTAATAAGTTTTAATTTATTATTTTTAATAAAAAATATTAGTGTTTAGTATTTTTAGTAATTTTGAGATATTAATGGGCCAAAAACGTGTTTGGAACGGACATCATGAGCTTTGTGGCAAAACAGCTTCAGAGGCTCGCAGGCCGCCCACTGAGGTCACGAGCCTCCCGCCCCACCTAACCCTCTTCCCTATGTCCTGATGCCCATCCCCGTTCCCTCCTATAGTCGATCCTATGAACCCTTCCCAGGCCACCTGACCGCTCTCCCCGATCCCTTACCAAACCTCAAAACAGTCAAAGAAAAATCTCCTCGGGTATTTTGCTCCTCTTTTTACTTGGTTTTTTTACAACGGCAGACAGAACATAGCTCTCTGAGGAACACCTCATTCAACAACATAACAACATGGCAGGCTACAATGACGTGGTGGACTATTCTCCCAAGCCTGGAGAACCATTGGCATGGCATTTGACAGCTGGCAGTCAAGATCAGTTCCTCTCTGAGAAACTAGAAAGGTTTACACCGTCGACCTCATAGGAAGATTTCTTTTCACAACTCTCAGACTTCTTTGGTATTCTTCTGGGATAGACTCAAGTAAATTTTTCTTAGATAGGAGGCACAGGATCCTTTCCGGTTTTATCTCCACAAATCTCGACCAACATGTAACACCCTATTTCCCCCAGTCTGTAAAAATAACTATACTAGCCAAGTATTGTGGCAAACTTAGAAATGTGAATGTGTGATGTGAATGGACCTTGTGAAAAAGGTCGATGAATGTGAATAATATTATGAATATATATTGTAGGACTGCTGAGAAAGAGACCATGATGGTTGGAGAAAGGTGGTGGAAGGCACCTGGAATGGTGGTGTTAACTTCCACCGAAACCAATACCATATTTGGACTTCACTGGTCCGAAGAACCAAGAGCGGCTCGTTGGCCCCGAATTAAATGACTCGCCAGGTTGGTAGGTAAATGGCTCCTCATGAGTAATGAGGGACGGGGGTGAACAACCCATTAGTAGAGTCCTCAGACCTGACCACCACAAGGAAGATCATGCCACATGCAACCTCGCCAAAAGGAGAAAAGGTAGGAAGAGTGTGGGATCAGGGGGAAAACACGAGGGAAAGAGGAAGAGGAGAACTCTGGAAAAAAATACAAAGTGAGTGATAGCAGATAAGAAGGAGAGTAAACTTCATTCTCGGTCACTGACAAACAGAGACGCAGTCTCGCAGCATCGTGGTCTCAGCTTGGGGGTGGCTAGTGGTAAATCTGTTGGGAGTCGCTGAGCCTATGGTTGGGTGGAAACGAGCACCCCTCTCGGCAGTTGCAATCACACCTGGTGTTATTTCTGATAAGTGTTTTACATTATGCATATTGAAATTTATATGCTAACATGTGTTCTCATAGTCTATGCAATTTATGAATGGTTTGAGTATAAGACTGTCTGTGTGATGTTTTGATTCAGAAATAGTGGTTGCATACTTTTACTAGAAGGACCACGTATGGCTTATATTTATAGATAGATTTATATATATGTATATTGAATTAAATTGGGACTTCAAGTCTACTTTCGGGAAATCTATGCCCTTATCCGTCTCAGGTAATACCCTGGATAGATCTCCCCATAGAGACACCCTTCTTGGAAAGCTTGCTAAGAACCTGAAAAAGGATTTGAAGGCGCAAGTCTTAGTAACCCTGTACGAGGAAGAATGATCCTCTTGAAATCCTGAAATGGCAATGTAGGGATAAGTATCAATCGATGAACGAGATCCTGTCGAAATATTTGTGGTCATTCACGACCATTATATTGGAGGAAGAAACAAGGGCGTTAAATGCCTTAACCCTTTTCCTTTATCTTCGTGAGTAGCGAAGAAATCAGGACCCTAGATCCCCAAGGTCTGTGGAAGTATCTGGACCGTTGGTTTTTCCACGTCTAGGGAGCAGCGGGAGAGTGCACAGCGCGGGGCAGATCTAAACCGTCATATCTTAGTTAGAAAACCCGATAGCCGTTGGATCTGTCAGGAGATGCATGAGGGTTAAGCCCTCATGAACAGAGCCGAAAGTCCCGAAAGAGGAGTTGGTATCGAGATTTCAGACTTCAGGATTTCGGAAGTCCTGATGACGAGAGGTCGGGAAACTTCATAATGAAAGTCCTGAAATAGATCTGAGTCGTCCATCTGGGAGGAGGACACATGTCGCGAGATCACCCATCTCGGGATCTTAGACTTCAGGATTTCAGAGGTCTCGTTGACAAGAAATCGGGACACTCCATGGTGGAAGTCCCGAAATCGATCTAGACCATATGATTAAGGGAGTACATGCATCACGAGATCACCCATCTCAAGATCTCAGACTTCGAGATTTCGGAGGTCTCGTTGACAAGATATCAGGACACTCCATGGTGGAAGTCCTGAAATAGATCTGGACCGTCTGATTAAGGGACTACACACGTCGTGAGATCACCCATCTTGGGATTTCAGACTTCAGGATTTTCGAGGTCTCGAAAAAAAGAGATCGGGACACTCCATGGTGGAAGTCCCGAAATAGATCTAGACCGTCCGATTAAGGGAGGACACGCACCGTGAGATCACCCAATTTGGGGATTCAGACTTCGAGATTTCGGAGGTCTCGAGGACAAGAGATCGGGACACTCCATGGTGGAAGTCCCGAAACAATCTGGACCGTCCATCCATGGAGGACACATGGCAGAGATTGAGAGTCCATCGGTATTTTGGATACCGAGGATTCGAGTTGATAGAGAATTTGTGTCACTGGGGGTCGCAATTTGCGAAATCGCAAAACGATGAGGACCGTCCATGTGAGGGAGGACATGTGATAGCAATCCAGGATTTCGGGAGAGTCCTGAAAGGAAGAGTCCATCAGGATTTCGCAAATTGGGAATTCGGGAGTCCCGTTGACAAAAGGTCGAGCTCTCGTATTCATAAATCCCAAAAGAAATAGGATGGAGGTCTTATGAGGAATGGTCACCTGGATCAAGGCATAGCCAGGAGGGCTAATGTGACAAAGGCCATTTCGGGAAATCAGAAATCGGGAATCTGGGAGTCCCGTTGACAAGAGGTCGGGCTCTCGTATTGACAAGTCCCGAAGGGAATAAGACTGTGGTCTTATGAGAAGTGGTCATATGGACCAAGGCATAGCCCCGAAAGCTAATTGTTGATCGAAGCCTCTTCGGCATTTCGGCATTTCGGGGTTTGTAGAGTCGAAAGAATCGACTCGCTTATATTGTTGAGTCATGAAATGCAAAAAGGAGCCTAGTTATTTGGCCTGTGATCATTATCAATGATCACATGGAGGTGGAAAAAGGGAAGAGCTAGCCTGTGCTAAGCCCTATAGGATTTCGGGGATTCTGTCCCTCGAGAAAAGACGAAAAATTTATTATGCCGTAGTGGGTGTGTGACAAATTGGTATCAGAGCATGGTTACAACACTTGGCCTGCTTGGGCTCATGAACAAGTTGCGCAGAATCTTCATTCAGAACACTCCTAAAAGGAGTAAACCCCCCTATCTTAACCTTCCTAATCAAAAGATGAAGATAAGAATGAAAAACCCCTATTGTGTGTGTACATGTGAAAATATGAATTATGTACTGGTTATAAACAAATGTAAATATTGACTAACAACCAGCGTTTTTCCTTTTTCACACAAGCGGAAGATCAACCACGGGAAATTATCAATGCATAAGTATGGTGACTCACCATGAAGTGGGGGAAGGCTCCCACAATAGAGATGAAGAGTCTGATGAAAGGAGGGTAGTAGGGACCCCTCCAGATCTAGCCAAGACTGTGAGGAGTCTCATGGTCAAAATACAAAGCTGCAAGACTGACAATGAAAGGATGATGAAAGAACAAGAAAAACAAACAGAAATTAACACACTTTTACTGCAGAGTTTATCCGATCTACAAAGACAAATGCAGCATGAACCTGAAACTCAGAAACATGGTCATATCAATGGCCACACTGAGAGGAGCACCTCGAAAAAGGTCCAACCCAGAGGTAAAGGACAAGTGTCGGATGATTCACCTAAGAAGGAAGCTGGCGATTCAGAGGGCTCTTTTAGTAGCAGAACCAGTTCCTATTCCCGAAGGAAACAGAAGAAGCAAAAGTCTTCCAAAGGTTGAAAATTCAAAGAATTCAGAAAAGCCAAACCACCCTCCTTCAACGGTGAAATAAAGAAGGGAAATGAAGCAGAGGCCTGGCTGCTTGGACTAAAGAAGTATTTCAGAGTCCATGACTTTTCAAAAAATATGAAGGCCTGAGTGGCCACCTTCAAATTGAACGAAAAGGTTTCCATTTGGTGGGAAGACCTTAAGAATGTGAAAGGGGTTCGCGAAGAGGACTTGTCTTGGGAACGGTTTTAGAAGTACTTCTGGAAGAAGTATCTGTCGAAAAAATATTTCGATGAAGAGACTAAAGAGTTTTATGAACTCAAACTGGGACAACTCACTATAGAAGAATATGTCAACAAATTACTCGATTTGTTGAGGTATGTACCCTATATAAAAGTGTAAAATGCAAAGGTGCAACGCTTCATCAGTGGACTACCTAAGGACTATCAGAACATAATTGAATTTGATGAGCCAAAGACTCTAGAAGGCACTATTTGAAAGGCAACCTATTGTCATGAATAGTTTGGGCATCGAGCAGAACCTTGCGAAGGATGGAAATAGAAGAATAGTTCAAGATTTCAGAAATGGGGAATTAAATCCCTAAGATTTAAGAACTATAAGAAGAACCCAAGAATGAACTTTCCAGATCAGAGTATGCATCAGTAGAATTTTCCCTCCTTGAGCAGAAATAAAACTTCTGGACCCATATCAGTGAAGACTGATAACCCAAAGAGAGAACCTTTGAAATGTTGGGGTTGCGGGGAAGAACATCTATTGAGAGACTGTCCACACCAACAACAGAATAGTCAGAGGATTTATAACATCCAGGAAACTACCACCATCAATGATGTGGCCAGGAGTGTGCCACAAATTTATGCAGCCTTGGATAATAACCAAGCCAACCACCAAACTTCAGTAGTGGAAATAGAAGGTATGATTTCCAACCATCTGACCCTAGTTCAAATTTGAGTTATGTAGCCCCTAAAGTTGTTGATAAGTGTAAACTACAGCCATAAAAACATACCAAGCCATGGTTGGTACAGTTAGCCACTGGCACCAAAAGAAGGGTAGAAGAGGTTATACCAGCCTACCAATTGATGTTGGGTAGATTCCCCACCCAAAAAACCCTTAACTTATTACCCCTGGGATCGTATGATCTGTTGATTGGTATGGACTGGCTAGCTACCCATAAAGCCATATTGGACTGTTACCATAAAACCTTAGAATATGTAAGTAAATAAGGGAAAAAGATAACCCTTCAAGGGATCCGAAAACTTGTCTCGGTGAGACAAATATCATCTCTGCAAATGAGAAAGTATTGCCGAAAGGGATGTTCCCTCTATGCGATACAAGTGTTGAAAACAACCAAAGGTGACAAACCAAGCCCCGACGATCACCCTATCCTGAGAGAATACAGAGATGTATTTCCGGAAGAGGTACCGGGTCTACCTCCGAGAAGGGACATAGACTTCTCGATAGAACTTGCACCAGGAGCGATTTCGGTGTCTAGGACACCCTACCAGATGAGCACACCTGAGTTAGTTGAACTCAAGTTGCAATTAAAAGAAATGATGGATAAGGGCTATATTCGGCCCAACGTGTCTCCATGAGGAGCACCAATCCTGTTCGTGAAAAAGAAGGATGGTACCCTTAGATTGTGTATAGATTATAGGCAACTCAATAAGGTAACCATAAAGAACAAGTACCCCTTGCCCAGGATCGATGACTTGTTCGATCAAGTGGGGGGTGCATCTATTTTCTCAAAGATTGAATTAAGGTCAGGATACCATCAAGTCCAAATCAAGGGTGAAGACATCCATAAAACTTCCTTCTGAACGAGGTATGGTCACTATGAGTTTGTGGTAGTGCCATTTGGCCTAACCAATGCCCCTGCCAATTTTATGTGCTTGATGAACAATGTACTCAGCAAATTCCTAGACAAATTTGTTCTTGTTTTTATTAAAGATATATTAATTTACTCCAAGAACAGAAAAGAGCATGAAGAGCATTTTATACTTATGTTGCAAGTGCTAAGAGAACATCAGCTCTATGCCAAATTCAACAAATGTGAATTCTACCAGAAGAAAATACATTACTTAGGCCATGTTCTCTCCGAAGAAGGAGTAGCAGTAGACCCTGACAAAATCAGGTCTATTATGGAATGGCCTACCCCAAAGGATGTTTTGGACATCGGATCATTTATGGGATTAGCAAGATACTATAGGATATTTATAAAAGGATTCTCCAAGATTGGTTGTCCAATCACTGCCCTCCAGAAGAAGGGGAAAAAATTCCTGTGGACACAGAAATGTGAAGAAAGATTTCAAACCCTGAAACATCTACTGACCCATGCACCCATGTTGAAGATCGTCGATTGTTACACATTATTTTCGTGATCCTTATGCCCGTTAATGATGTAAACCTATCTGTTGCCTTCAAAGGGGTCAGTGGCCTGAGTTCCTGAAGAGAGAAGGGAGAAGAAATTTTCCTGAGAAAAGAAGTTTCACTTTCCCTTGTAAAAACCCTGTAAAAAAGGAAGTTCACAGGTTGCTATATAGGCAGGGTGCAAGAATGCCTGATTCTCGCAGGTTGCACCATAGCTAGGGTGCGATATGCTCACAGTTTTCTCTATAGGTAGGGTGCGAGAATGCCTACGAGTGGGAAAAACAAGCATTTTCTCGAATCTTCTAGAAGGAGAAACTTCTATGGTGAGGTTGCATCCGAATGGTTTGGATCTTACTCGCTTTCATGATTTAGTGGGATCATCCTAACCTCCTCACCTTATCCTCTTCAACTTATAAAAGGAGAGGAGTTCTCATGGAGAAAGTTAGCTTTTGGTTAGCTTTTGATTGGCTTGGAATTATTAGCTTGGTTGGAGTGACTTTGAGATTTTCCTTTGTCAAGATAGATTGTGAATATTATCAGATCTATGCTCTCAAAATTCTTGGAGTGAAAGTGTGTGGGGAACGAAGGATAGTTAGAAGGGACCTTACGGCATCAAGGCCATGGTTGTAATATATCTTTCACATTTAATATGATACAGTAATATGATTCTTTCCTATAAAGCTTGTTGTGTTTTATTGTATGATTCCTTGATCACATACATAGGT
>JZKD02S1740808.1:388976-409662 GCA_000966675.3 Picea glauca | reverse complement strand
AGATTAATTATGATATTTTAATTCCTTTAAGTGGAAAGTGAAAAATATAAAATAAAATATTGAAATTTGATCTCAAAATATGGAAAGAGTCCATTAAAATGAGCCATCAAATCTGTAATTCATTGTTCTGTTAAAGAGTCCGGATTGGTTATGCACTAAATAGAAAAAGCTGTGTGAAAACTATTGGTAAAAACAGACCTGCGAAACGGGGCTTTTAATGAGTATGGTAAAATCTCTCCAATTCGAAACGGTTTTAGGGTTTTAAAATTATTTTAAATGGGATTTTCACTAGTAATGTGTAATATTGATTATTTATATATATTAATTATAATATTTTATTTTATTTTTAGATGCGAGGAAAATTAAAAAAATAAAATATTGAATTTTAGTTGCAAAATATGGAAGGATATTAATATGGGCTATTAATTCTATGACTTATTGTGCTATTAAATAGTCTCAATTGGGTTTATGGAAAATAGAAGAAGTATTATGTCTAAAATGTTTCAGTGAAGAAAGACCTGTGAAGCAGGTTTTTTAATCAGAGTATGACAAAATCTCTGCAGGTAAGTTATCATAGAATTTTTTTGATGGATTAATATGTTTTGTAAATTTTTTCTTATTTGGAAAAAATTTACAATAAATGGAATATTGTTGTTATTTGTGATTTGTATTCATGAACTATGTTCTCTGCTGGTTCTTTGGTTCTCTGATATTTCAGCAACATTGTGACTAAAGTTAGGAACTTACATTGGATGGATTGAAATAGTTATTAGAAGTAAATTAGTATTATTGTAAATGGGTTATTTTCTTAGAATAAAAACAGTGTGATTAGAATCAAGAACTTATATTGAATGGATTGAAATAGTTTTTAGAAGTAAATTAGGTCAGTGGAAGTTGTTATAATTTCTACTGTATTTTAATTTTTTTAAATGATAATAAACCACTGTTTTATAACAGTTTGAGTGGGCTTAATGATTAAGAACATGTGTTTCCTCCTAAGAAGAGGTCATAAGTTCAAATAGAAGGGATAGGGTATGTATACCTTCCACTATTATCTGGGCATGGCCCAGGTTCAAATCAGTTCAAATCGGCCACAGCCTGCAAGCCAAATATACCCGAAACTTGTGACTCAGCAAAGGTCGAGACGTCAAGACCGCGAGGTGGAAGCCTATCCCAGGGTGGCAGAAATTCACCCTCCCCCACCAATAGACCCCCTCCTTAAAGTATACCTCTGTAGACTTTACCAATGAAATCACTGAGTTGAGGGGAACAAGAGAGTCTCATACACCAATTTAATTTCAGGCTTAACCTTGAGATTATTATTATAATGTTTAACTGTGATTACTGTTAAATTTTTAAATAGTGTTTACATGAGTTTGAAACTTATATTGGATTGAATTGGTCTGTCTGTTCAGAGTCCGGTTTTGACTGTGATGTAAAGAGGGTACCCTGGCTATATAATAAACGTGGTGTGCACTTTGCTGGTAAGTGGGGGGTTTTCAGCCATGGGGAAGCAGAGAAAGAGAAGTAGGAAGGTGGAGATGAAGTGTATGGGGACTGTAATACGGAGAGTGCTGCTGATACCACCATTGTTTCTAATGCTTGTTATATGTCTTTGGGTTATGACAAGCCTGTTGCCTGCATCTGTTCTTCATGTCTGTTTTTCGAACCGTCGGTTGAATGTATATTGTGTTTCTGCCAGCACTACGCGTTTCCCTGGCGATGACAAGTTTAGTTTTGCTGGCGATGAGAATAAAGGGCTCAGGGTGGCGAGTCATGGCTGGAAGATTGCGCCACCATTGCTAAATGAGTCTGTTAATGCGCATGGAGTGGCTCTGAAACGAGAGATACCAACTACCCATGTTGAGATTTCATCGCAGGAAAGTCTGTCGAAGGAATGGGCCATAATGGGGAACGAGAGTATTTATGCACAAAAAGCTACATTTTCTCAGAGTGCAGTGAAAATGCAAATGGAGGCTTTTAGGTCTGCTTCGATGCCTGTAGGCATGAAGGATCCAAGCCAGAAACAATGCAGAGGAAGGCAAATATATGTATATGATCTGCCCAAAAAATTCAATGCAGAACTGGTGCAGCAATGCCACAGACTGCTTCCATGGCTCAATCTCTGTGATTATTTTACCAACGGAGGAATGGGGAAGCCCATCGAAAACTTTTATCAGCACTGGTTTCAGACTCATCAATATGCGCTAGAGCTCGTCTTCCATTCCAGAATCTCAAAGCACCCATGTCTGGTTTCTGATCCCGCGGAGGCGAATTTGTTCTACATTCCCTACTATGGAGGCCTCGATGTGATGAGATGGAATTTCAGGGAGAATATCAGTAACGAGAAACGAGATGAACTAGCCCTGGATCTTGTGAATTGGCTTCAAGGTCAGCCATGGTGGAGGAGACACGGAGGAAGAGATCATGTTCTGGTGCTCGGCAAGATCTCGTGGGATTTCAGGAGATCGAATGATAATGATCAATGGGGCAGCAGGCTGTTAAACCTGCCTGAAATGAACTCAATTACCAAGCTTTTGATTGAACGCCATCCATGGGATATGAATGAAATCGGAATCCCACATCCTACCTTCTTCCATCCTCGTTCTGATGAAGATATTTGGCAATGGCAATGGCGGATCAGGACAGGCCAGAGACCTCATCTGATAAGCTTTGCAGGTGCACCGAGACCGAACAGTACAAAAAGCATTCGTTCCATCCTCATCGAACAGTGTTCAAGCAGACCAGAGAGTTGCAAATTTTTGAACTGCGATGCCCGAGTTTGCCTAAGTCCTGAAAGCACAGTGAAGCTCTTCATGAAATCCGAATTCTGCCTTCAGCCTCCTGGTGATAGCCCTACTCGGAGATCCGTCTTCGATTCTCTTATAGCTGGATGCATTCCCGTGCTGTTCAATCCCTTTACAGCATATTATCAGTATCCATGGCATCTGCCTGCTAATGAGAGCTCCTATTCTGTTTACATACCAGAAGAGACTGTTAGACAAAGCAAGATAAACATAGTAGAGGCTCTGCAGAAATTCCCAGAGGAACAAAGGAAGCAAATGAGGAGGACTATAATCCAGGAAATTATGCCTGGTCTGGTCTATGGTGACATAGATTCAAGATTTAAGGAATTCCAGGATGCTTTTATGATTTCCTTGAATAATATTCTCTGGAGAACAGAAAATTCTTCCAAGATTGAAGCCATTTGAATCCATGATGCATTCCATTATCTAGAGGACAATACACTTTGAATTCTGCAGACAACTAAACTTTTGCAAGGGTTGTTTTTGACTGGGCATGCATGAACAATCAACTTTTGTAAGGGTTGTTTTTGACTGGGCATGCATGAACTATCAGACGTTCATAGTATTTCTATTCGCTAACAGAACAGTGATTTTATTTTTCTATGGTGATTTTTTTTTTTATATCATGCAAATCAGTAACTCATAGGACTGATTTGGGTTAGGCCTTAAATCAATTCTACTACAACTGTATAACTCAAGACTATATCTAATGGTACGTAAATTGTTATATTCACTGTCTCCACAATTTATAATGAAAAATGAAACTGCAACCAACAACTTTTGTTTGCTGGTCATTATTTGGTTGCAACTTTTGTTTGCTGGTCATTATTTAGTCATGTAGTCAAGAACATACTTATCAGCATTCTGCTTGGATTTTAGTTTGTTAGTTAAAGGTTACCAAAACCAGAGGTTTAAACTTAAAACCAGAGGTTTAAACTTACCGAATTTCCAAATTACCTATATGCATATGCAATTGTTTTTTAAAAATAATTTAAAATAAATTAAATTTGATTATTGGTTTTAGAAAAAGTGTTATGAATTTTAAATAATAATAATAATAATCTATTTTTAAGATCATGGTTTAATAATTTGATTGCCAAAGTTTAAGAAGATATATATACTCTACCTCTCTTTAGATTTATACATGTAATAAGTACCTTTTACCCCTCTAAATTTGAATTAATGTATTAAAAAAAAAATTATAAAAAAATAATTAAAAAAAGAAAACAATCATCATTCAAATAAAAAACTATTTTATTAAAAAAATTAAGATTTATATAGTATCATTATTAGTTTTGATGAAAATATATTTTATTAAAAAATTATATATAATATCTTTATATAAAATTGTTTATTAATTATAATTTGATCAATGTTTTGACATAATTTAATTTTATTTTTAATTAAAAATATATATATATATATATATATATATATATATATAAGTTATAGTAGTATGTGGTAGGAGCTTGGCTTTGGGAAATTAAAACCCTTATTTGTATAGGGTTATCACATTTGTATATAACATCTTTATCAAAACATTTATAAAAACAGTTGTAAAAAGAGATTATAAAGATAGCTAATTACTTATAACTCTTCATGTTATAACTAAAAAAAGATAAATTAGACATCAAATCAAACAATTAATAACGGTTGAAGATCTTCATCCAAAACTATAAAATTGGTGAGTGCCCTTTGAATTAGAAAATCTCTCATATTACTTAAAAATACCTAAGATTGGCTTGAGTGTCTTCTAAACCAAGATCTCTCCTAATACTTAAAAGTACCTACTTCCTCTACCATTTTGTGAGAATAATATTCTAATCTCAAAAACCACGTACCACATAGCCTCGAATTTTCCCCAAAAAATTCTAATTATATGTAAGATGTCTTGTTATTCTCCCTCGATACAACTTTAACTTTCTTCACATATATATTTATTCATTTAATAATTAAATAAAATAATATTAATATTTACATATATATTTATTCATTTAATAATTAAATAAAATAAGATTAATATTTATAATAATTTTTAAGTTAAATATTACTTATTATTATATTACTTATTTATTTATATTATTAAAATTTTGATGTATTAAATAAGATTTGACTTTTTAGGTTTATAATTTCAAAAATATTAGAAATTATAATTTTATTATTAATTAATATAGCAGATTTCTTATACCTATTTCAAAATATTTTTTTATTTTATTTTTAAACAAATTTATTTTATAAAAAATGTTTTTCTTAATTTGTTTTTAATAAAAATATATTTTCCAAACATTTTTATTATTTTTATTTTAATAGAAAAATAATTTATTTATTTATTTTTATTTTTTAAATAAAAAATTTATAAACTTTTTTTATTTTTAAAAAATAATTTCATGATTTCATATAAGTGAAAAATAAATTCAACAATATATCTTTAAAGTTAATTTTTTCATCATCATCATCATCATCATCATCATCATCATCATCATCATCATCATCATCATCAAATTATACTTTATTCTAATTTTTTATTTTTAAAAAATTAAAAAATTATTAATCTTATTTTTTCTCCTTATGACTTTATGAGACATTGTTTCGGAGCTGTCTAGCCTTGGATTGTTTATGAAAAGAGGTGTTTAATATAATTAATAAAGAATTTTTCCCAAATTCTAAAAGAGAGTTTAAAAGTATTCTAAATTATTATAAAATATATTATAACATCAATATAATTGGTTCTCATTATAATAAATTAATAAGTAGATTAAGAATCAAAGACAACTTTCCAATACATATAGGCTCGGAGTCATTACAACATACTCATTTCTCACAACCATCCAAGCTACACTTAATTGATTTTTTTGAGAGGAAGTCATTACAACATACTCATTATGAGCTTTATTCATGTCATTAAGGGAATTGAACCCACGTGGAGAGGATAACAATCATTCCTCACAACCATCCAAGCTACACACAATTGAAACCCGCTATTTCTCTTTACAATCATGTAATGAGATATTATACATATGAGTTTGTATGGGCTAAAAAATCATGTATCCAAAAACATATGTTTAAATGGAGTTAAAAAGTGGACAAACTTAATTATTTCAGTGAGTTTATTTTTTTAGTGAGACAAAGTTCCACCTTGATCTATTCATTTTCTCAAAATTATGATGATCTAAGTTGTCTTAAAATGTTGCAAAACTCTCAAGGGAAAATTTTCAAAGTTTCCATCAATCAAATGGAACTATAACTTCTAGAAAACTCCCTACTAGATTTGGGGAAGAATTTTAACATAAAAGAAGTTGATTTTGTCCACTAATTAAATTACTTTGTGCCAAAATCACTTAGCTAGAAAATCCATTGCCACATTTTCCAAGATTCTCCCACTTGACGATCATCTTTTCCAAGGCGAAATGCATGCACCAAGTGAATATGTTTGCATTAGCATTTTTCTTATGTGATGCATTTACTCAAGACAAATATGATTCTATATACCATTTATCTTATGGAATTAACTTACTCTATGCCAAAATCACTTAGCTAGAAAAGCGATTGCCACATTTTCCAAGATTCTCCCACTTGACAATCATTTTTTCCAAGGAAATAATCCAATGGAATCCATGCACCAAGTGAATATATTTGCATTGGCATATTTTCTTATGTATTGCATTTCCCCAGGATAACTATTCTATCAGCTATGTATTCCAAGCCCTTAGTGTCAGGTTCCAAGCCCTTAGTGTCAGCTATGTATTCTGCCTCCATTCTACATAAGGCAACAAGTTTTTTTTTCTCTCATTTGTAACATCCCAACCCAATATGAGCCGACTAGGATGGTTCTTACCTTGTGAAAGTCTCCCTTCCATTGCATAAATATAATTAATAATTGAATACAATAACTTATCTCTAATAAAGACTGCCTTTTAGTAGTGGAATGAGTTTGCATACCTTAATTTTATCACCTTGATAAAGACTAGCAATTGATGCAAACTAATTCTTCAATGAAACAATTATAAATGTGGGGGAAAACACCCCCAGGGGTTTAATTTTCTTCCAAACATCGCAACACCTAGTAACAAGTCTTTCCCCTAGACGAGGGCTTAAGCTCTTCGAGAATACAATGGTATCACTCCTTAAGGGTCCTACTCAAAAAATACACTATGCCCAACTAGTGGTAGAAATAATTCATAAAATACAACTTAGTGACAACAATTGCATGTTGGAGAGTCCATTGGCTTACAACACCACCATTCCTTTAAGGGTTCTAGTGTGCAAGAACACTACCATTGTTGTTCTTGATACCACAATGACAGACTCTATGTTGTGCCTTAGTACCCCTTCCAAGATAATTCATTTCCCTACCTCCTTTGATCCACTCAAATAATGTTTGAGAAGTATTCACATTGCACCAATTACCAACACAGACTTGTGATATTTCTAGTTTCCCAAAGGTATAGAAATAATCAATAACCCAATGACAAGACTCTTAATGGCATGTTGGGTTATTTCTCCCTTCTACTTCTTCTTGGGTTGACCCGGGTTTAGATCTGAACATATTTCCAGCAAAACCCTCTAAAACTATCTGCCCTCCTCGTGAACCAAAAGGTATTGTTGTGTGCAGTGCACACAACGCAATCTCACCCAAGATAGCTCTATGGGTGACTACAATGCTCAAGTGCTTGCAGTCTAGGAATAAGTGGGGATCTGGGGATGTATTTTATCTCTCCATTACTTTTGTTATTCATTCAAGTATTTCGAGGATTCATTCATGTTTAACCTTGTGCATGCATGTTAATACATATAGTTACTCATTCACTCATAAACTAAACATTAACTGAAGGAAATTCATTCAAGAAGCATCATACAGAACACAATTTTTACCATGGTTCACCCCCTCCTAGGCTATGTCCACAAAGATCTGTCTTATATTCTCTTTTATTCAGTCTGCTACAAAATCTAGCGATGTGTGCATTACATATTCCATCATACAATCTTGATGAGGTTACGGAACCTTTGCGAGGCAGACTAGATCACACCAGTCTCCTCAGCCTGTGATCTAACCCTCAAAATCTATCTTCCTCAACTCTTGTACAACTCAATAGCTTTTACAATTATCAACAATCTTTTGTGATTTACTTAACCGAATAGACCGAACCAACCCTTTCCTAGACCTCCTAGGTTCTTATTTATACTGTTTTACAAGCTTATAGTTGTTAAAATCTTTGTCAAAAACCCTAACCCTAATATGGTTAGTCTTGTCTGCCTCCTCACACATGGATTTTCCTCTTGCATGTTGATTTTCCTTCCTTTTCCGCATGCTTCTTTCTTTCCAGTTGTTGTGCGTGCTCCCAAAATTAGGTCTTTCCTTCCAAAACTAGGTCTTTCCTCAAAATAGGCCTTTCCTAAAAATACGTTTGCATCCAACAAGCCCCCAACACTGACATGTGGCTTGTCTCAAGCCACTCGGGTAGTGCGCACTCCCTGAACATCCTCTACCAAGATGTGGAATTTTCCTTCTAACTCTTCCCCTTTTTCTCTAGCTTGTGCAACTTTCTTTGTGAGCTCTTCAACCCTCTGCATTGTCATATTCTCCCGAAGAGACTTTGTGCTCTCAACATGGTCCTGAGCCATTTTTATCTTTTCCTTCTCCGGTCTCCCAATTATTTACATTGATTTCTCTTGGAGAGGTTCTAACTGGGCTTCTTTGGCCTACTTGTTGTTCTGCACAGTCTTTAGTTCTGCCTGCAGGGTCTTCATTTCCTACATGCCCTTCACTCGTTCTGTAATGATCATAGACTTTTTCCACTACTTCACCTCTTGGATTGCAATGTTGATTACCTCCTCTTGTTGGTATAATTGTTGGACTCTATCATCCTCTTCCAACATCGTCCATAGTTGTGTGGTCTCATCGAATAGTTGTGTGACCTTTTCAGCTTCTTTCTCCACCATCTCCACTTGTAGGGCTTCCTGTTGTTCCCTTTCAGCCAAAACTTCAGGAGGAGTATTCGGGGTTACGTTTTCTTTAAGTTCCTCGATCTATTTCTTGTATTCCTCAAGCATATATGCAATGATTTGGATTTGTTCTTTCGCATTTCTCATGACTACCGACACATTGTCTGGAATTCTTGTGAAGACTTCCTTCATCTTCTGCTCTAAATTGTATGCATGTTGTTTCTCTTCTTTTGTCTCCAGCTTTATCTACTTGACAACCAATTCTAGGGCATCCTTTCCATCTCTAGTTGTTTGCAATTTCATCGAGTTTGTTCTAGCTCGCGATTGCACTTTCTACATGACACTGACTTGTAGTCTGTACAGTGCCTCTGTTGGTATTTTCGCCAATACCAATTGTATCTACACCAGGTATTTGAGTTGTGTTTGATATGTGGCCTCATCCATCTGCAACATCTCTATTGTTATTTGGAAACTTAGACTTGCTTGTGCTATGGTCTAGATTGTGGCTTCTTCATTCTACATGGTCCTTTCCTCTTCTTCTACTGCTGGAGGGATCGGTTTTGTTCCCCTTCCATGCCTTTGCGTTCCTTGTATTTTTTCTAAGACATGCCCGATATCGACCAACTCATTATGTATCCTTCCTCTTTAGTTCTCAACATCTTCAAACTCCTTCACTGCACGATCCTATACTCTCTCTGTGACAAGATCAGCATCATCCTCGATGATTGTATACTCTGATATTTTCTTATGGGCCTTGGCCTTCTTGCATGGCCCCCCTATATGTATAATTGGCCGCTTAGGTGGCCCTATTTATTGTGGAGTATATTCTGAAGGGGTTTCCTGTGTCGTTGTGTCTCCCCTTCCTTGTTCTTCCTCTATCGGGGCAGTGTCCTTATTCCCTGACTGTGCGTCCTTCTTTAGAGCACTTCCCTTCTTATGTTGCGCTAGTTTTTGACTAGGATTACCCTGTTGTGTTGGATTTTTGGGTGCAGTGTTGTCTCCTGCAGGTGTCTTGGACAACCCTGCTTCCACTTCCTTTCCCTTTGGCATGTCCTTGGTAATGACTAGGATCTTCCATTCATTCTGCCAGTATCGTATTTCCATTTCTACTTCCTCTGCATTGATGAAGAATAAAAGTTACAACCATTATTTCGTTGGATCCATGTGTTCTTGGATCCACAGGTTATGGTGTGTATCCCTAAAGTTTGATATTCCTTGATATTGTGTGACCACTTCTAGATTTTTCCTCCAGGTGTTGGTTACGTTGTCTTGGATGTCACTGAGATACTAAGAAAAGGTGTCGGCATTTCCACTTCTTTACTTCGAGTCTGAAGTGATTCCCATTGACGTGTACCGTGTTGAGTGACAACATCTTATTATGTCCTAGAAATATGAGTAGAACGACTCCTTCCATCTGATTAAAGATATCGGGATCATGAGCCAGCAGTAGTGGAACTTTGTTCCCAAATCCTGCACATCCTTGCAGTCGTCTAGGAATAAGTTTAGTAAATATGGCACCCAATTGATCATGGTACCATTTGCGCATTATGTTGATGCTGTGACAACCCATGCAGGGACCTCCTCCTTGCGACATTTCCTTATCAATTTTCACGCCATTAGTTTCGTGGCCATCCTGATGGTCGTGTCGATGATTCTCTTGATAATGATTCTGTGGGAGACTCTTTCCATCTTGTATGTCTTCTTCATCTCTTCTGCGAGATATTTTTCTTTGGTTTTTTCATCCAGGTACTACACAGGACTCTCACCCATTGATGGCAAACCTGTGATGAAAGAAATGAGTTCTACGTCAATGGAGACGGGTTTTTTTAAGCATAAGAATCCTCCATGGAGGACTGCCATCAACTACTTGACGCAATTATTCACCTCTTTCCCCCTACCGAAGTGGGGAATCTCTAACAAATTCAATATCATTGTGTTTTCCAAGCTTGTCGCCCATTTCTTTAGCTGCAGCATTGAGTCTCCAAATGGTCTAGTGCCTATGCTCTCCATGTACACCTGTTGCACAGATTCTTGGAATTTGTTGGTGTCAAACACATCATGGTCTTCATATCTCAGCCTTTCCATGCAACCTAGTAGAGTTGGCATGGCCTGCAACCCCTCTGGAATGCATGGTAACATAATTGAGGCATCATGTTACTTGCATGGGGACCGCGCGATGGGTTGTTTTCCCTTTCTTCTTACTGGCCCGCTAGAGATCCCAAGCTTTGGTTCTCTGTCTTTCCCACCCAACTCTAGCTACCCGGTGATGTCTTCCATATGTACTTCTTTCCGTTGCGTGGACCCTACCACCGATTTTGGTCTCGGCCCAATAGACTTTGTTCGCTCGATGTTGCCACCATTCGTTATGTGGGATACTTCAGCCCTTACAGATTTTTGTGGCTTGCCTGTGGCGACTGGTTCGTGACCCTACACACTGTCATGAGATCCAATCTCCATCCTGGTCATCATTAGGGCTTGTTATTTTTCCTCAATTAGTGTGGTGCTCACTAGTTTGACCTGCGGCGCCGGAATTTCATCGGCATCGACGATTCCCTCTCTGTGTGTAGTTTCATGCTCTGCCTCTGTGGTTTCTTGCAGTGACCAAAGATTGTTGCATGTTTTTCATGTCATTTGGCTTGGTGTGCCCACCTTTGGAGGTGTCATCATGGGTAATTGTTGCTTTTTGGATTGAGCTTCAGTTGTTTTGATTCTCTGTACTCGCCTGTTCGCCTCTTTATGTTAGCTTCACAGGTTTGCAAATGCATAATAAGTCTTGTTTGGCCCGCATTTCTAATTTATAGAGGGTGTTATAATTTCCCTGAATCTTCTCAAAGAAGCTTCTTTGGCTATTATTAATGCATTGAAGCTTGTGGAGTATGCTTCATTCAATTCCACAAATGCCCAATTCATGACTTTTTTTCTCTAACGACCATTTTTCTCTTTTCCGATTGTTGGTCCATTTTCCAGTGTGTTGTACTTTTCCTTAGTGCACGGTGTTTTTCTTTCTGTCAACCATATCCTGTGCACGGTCATTTTTTAATTTTTGTCATGCTGATTCCACTATCTTTGTGCACTATATTTCCTAGTCTTTTTGTATTTTCTTTCTTTTGTAATTTTGTATTTATTTTTTCCCCTTTTTCTCCTTTTTTTTCTCATTTTTTTGTCCTAATATCTGCTATAGTACACTATATACATGTATTTCTCACTATGTTGTAACTTTTAATAATTAGTAGGTCAATTGTCCCTGTACAGTTTCATTCGACTACCATTGATCATTCCTTTCAGTTCTGTTCCTCCCAAATATTTTAACTGCACAGATCCCCCATCTGTGATAGTCTTTACTTCATATGGCCCTAGCCAGTGCATCCTAAACTTACCGGGATTTTGAAAAAAAATATTTTCATAGAGTAAGACTAGGCCTCCCTCCTTAAAACTCTTCTTATTAATATGTTTGTCATGCCATGATTTATCTCTTGCTTTATGTACTTCCTGGTGAAAGATTTTCAAAATCATGTTCTCTTCCATTTCCATTAGTTGACTCAACCTTTTCTTTACTACGCCTCTTTCTATCATGTTGGTAATTGTTGTTATGCACACACTGGGTACCATAAATTCTAATGGTACTATTTTTTCTACCCATATACCAATATGAATGGTGTATTTCCTATCAACTTCTTACATGTGGTCCTATATGCCCATAGTACTATTGGTATCTTCAAGTCCCAATCATCCCTATGGACATTGCAGATCTTTGTCATAGCATTTTCCAAGATCTTATTGAAAGCTTCTATCGTTCCATTTGCCTGAGGATGATATGGTGTACTCTTCTGGTGATAGACATCAAACTCCTGAGTCATAGCCCTGATGGTATTGTTGATAAAATGAGTGCCTTGGTCACTCATCAAAATCCTTAGACATCCAAATCTGGTGATCACTTGCTCAAACAAGAAGTGTGTTGTTGTCTCTGCGCCATAGTCTTTGACTAGTGTTGCTTCTGCCCATCTTCTTAAGTATTCAGTCGCAGTAAAGATATATCTAGCTCCCGATCTTTTTGCTGGTGGATTGATTGCTCCAACAAAGTCTATTTCCCATTTGTAAAATACCTACAAAGTTACTTGTGGTCTTAGAGGCATCTCATCCCTTCTATTGATTTTTCCAACCCTCTAACAGACATCACATTTCTGGAAATATTCCTTGGCATATTTATGGATTGTTGGCCACCATAATCCTACATGAAATTCCTTTTGTGCGGTATCTTTTCTTTTATAGTGTCCTCTAGTTATGCCCTCATGATCTTCTACAAAAATTCTAGGCCTTTCATGTTCTAATACACACCTTCTCAAAATTCTATCTACACCCATCTTGTATAAATGTCCTACAATAATTTGATAGTATGAAGCTCTGACTACCATATTTTTCTTCTGCGCAATGCTAAAGTCTTGTGGTGCAACCCCTCTACTTAAGTATTCAATAATATCAGTGAAATATTTATCAGCTACATGTACTAAAAATAATTGTGTATCGGGGAAGTTATCTTCCAAGTTAGTAGGTTATTCTCCATTAGGTACCCTTGAAAGGTGACCAGGTCATGCATTCAACTTCCCTGGTTTGAATATTACTTCAAAATCAAATTCTTGGAAGAAAAATAGCCATCTACAGATCCTCCCCCCCAACATTGGTTTGTTGATTAGATATTTGAGGGAAGAATGGTCCATGAACATTTTAAAATGTTTACCCAGTAAGTAGTGCATGAACTTCTGAAGTGCATATACCATGGCTAAGCCTTCTCTTTCTGTGGTGTTGTAATTCTTCTATGATTATGATAATTTCCTATTTGCAAAGGCTATAGTATGGTCTAAGTCCCCTGCTCCTGGTTGCGGCAGAATTTCTCCAAGTGCTATGGTTGATGCATCTACATGCACATGAAATGTATTTTCCCAGTCTGGGAATACTAATATAGATGTTGTGACCATTTTTTATTTTAAGGTGTCCAATCCTTGTTGAAAGTCCTCATTCCACTGAAATATGGTGTTCTTATTTAACAATTTTTCCATTGGTGCAGTAATCTGTGCATACCCCTTTATAAATTTCCTAGAATAGAATGTATGTCCCGGTGTTGCTCTCAACCGGCACACTAATTTTGGTGGTGGTAAATTCACAATGACTACAATCTTATCAGGATCCACTAGTAAACCTTGTTTACACACTATATGTCCCAACAATATTCCAAAAGGTGTGCCAAAAATGCATTTCTTGATGTTCAATGAAATCTGACATTGTCAATATCTTTCCAACATGAGTCTTAACACTTCTACATGATTTTTTAACAGACTATATATAGTCCAGTCATCCAAATATACTTCTAGAAACTGATGTATGAATTCCTTAAAAGCATCTATGACTACTCTTGAAAATATGGCTGGTGCATTTTTCATCCCAAATGACATGACTATATATTGATAGGATCCCTATTCTTTAGCAAACGTAGTCTTATACCTATCTTCTGGAGCTATTTTAATCTGATGGTATCATGAGAATCCAACTGTAAATGAATATGCTTCCTAACATCCCACATTCTCTAAAACCTCATCTGTGAAAGGGGTAGGGAAAGGGTCATGTAAGCAAGCATCATTCAGTTTTCTCAAATCTACACAGATCCTTATCCCCCCTTGTTTATTTTCTTGGACTACCATAGGACTTATCCATTCATATTCCTCTACTAGTTCTATGATACCAACTTCCAACATTCTGTCAATTTATGCTTTCACTTTCTGTTAATATACTGGATTCAGTCTTTAAGGTCTCTTCTTGACAGATCTTGCCTCAGTTTTGAGAGGTATCTTCATCTCTCCTAGCTCCCCTGCTATGCCTTTCATCTTTGTAAAGGTCATTGGGAACAAGTCATTGTATTCGCGCATTAACTCTATTATTCTTTCTACTATTTATTCATCCCAATAGTCTCCAATACTTGCCATTTTCAGATTTTCATTCATCCCAATGTTAACTTTCTTAACTTTGATTGGTGCAGAAAATACTTTTGACTCCAGAGATGGACATTCCACCTCTCTTTCTCCCTCAATCTCTGTAATATGGATGTTGCGCGGATCATCTTCATCTGGTGCTTCTTCTTCAACATGATAGCATGAAAGTAACTCTTTGATTGTATGTCTGTTTTGTTGTTGATATTTTGTTATGATTTCAACCTTTGGTTCATTAGTAAGTATCATTCCTTGTATCAGCTTCAGTGTTGAATCCATTTTGGGGTTCTCATGTTCAAATGAGAATGTTATTACAAAATTCTATTGTAAGTCTATCCACTATGTAGTACATATGCGCATCTCATGGTCTATATACCAATTCCCTGGAATTCCTTCCAATGTATGGATAAAGTGATTAGGCCATTCCTTTGGTGGTGTCATCCTCCATTGTGCCTTGCACTTCTCTAAGTGTTCAACTGGTGTTCCCTTTCCACCATGCCCTTTCATTTTATTTCTCCCCTGTTCTACACCAAATATAATGAGCAGTAAATGTTTACACTTATACCAGTCCTGAATGATTTCTTTCTGCGCACCCCACCATCTTGCAGGTGTAGCCTTGAGTGAAATATCTAGGGATAAGAGCCTCTGATTTTCTAATACTTCCTCTTCATATTGTGTCATAAATTCCTCTATATCATTTACCCCATGAAAACTGGGAGGTTCTATTATCTTTGTACAAACCCATCTTATTGTGCAGTTTATTCTTGCAAACCTTCTTGTGGAAACTTCATGTAATCGGTGTTGTCAATTCTCCAAACATGTATATGAATCAGAAGTGCATGATGTAATGCTTCTCCAGCTGAGTACCCCATCTGTAATTGGGTTAACATAATATTCTTCTCGCGCGGTAGTTCTGTACAACTGGTTTATTTCCTCCAGATCCAAACAAGTGGGTTCTACAAACATTTCTCCTTATGAAGGATCTAATTGTGCAATGACTCTATATTCACTTGATTCAAATGTCATTTTCCTTGTCTTCAGGTTGATTATGGCCTGATTATCAAATTCTCAATCCAATCCAAGCAATGTTGGGTAAGGTGTTGTTCCATCTACTATCTCTATTACTTCAAAATATGACATAGTACACACTCCATCCAAATCTACGGTCACACCTTTAATCCTTCCAATTGGTAGCACTCTATGTTGATTTGTTAATTTCAGCTAGACAAATGAATAACCTAGTGTGGGTTCTCTCATACATTGAGTCTGTCATGTCTTCTTAGTTAAAACATTTACTTCTGAGCCTAGATCGAGTATGATATCACCCATATTAAAATCCCCAATGTTGGCACTCAGTATGAATTCTCAACTTTTCCTTATTCTAGTATGGAGATGATTGACTACTTTCTATTCTAACTTTCCTTCTGCCTCTGTGTTACATATTTCTAGAAGATTTTGTGAGATCTTAATAGAGGATGGATCATTCAATAACTTAACACAGGATTTTCAAAAACAATTTATGTTTCTTACTTGCTCTAAAGGTTGTGCTTCACTAGTATGGTCCATTAAGGAGGGAATTTCCTACATTGGTGAGTTCTGAGTTTGTTGTGCAGATGATGTAAATGAAACATTTTTCTTGAGAAACTCTTGTATTTCCTCCTTGAATGTTTCCTTTTCTTTTTGTGCCTCAAACTGCTTATGTGGTTCAATATTCTTCTTAACCCATTGGTGTTGCACAGGATCTTGTTTTACTGCATCAGTTCCTGTCTTGGCTCCTCCTCGAGTGATTGTATTGATGTTTCTCCTCTCCTCCCTGGATTCTACAGAGATCCACTGGATATTTTGGTTGTTCTGGTTCCTCTTTTTCTTGGATCTTCCCCAATAGTGTCGGAAAGTATTTTTTATCATGGACTGTTGTGCAACAGTACATACATGCCGTTGGTGGAAGTGGACACTCCCTTGCATAATGTCCTGGATGTTGTAAGTTGTGGCACACTAACAGACCTCTGCCTCATCCAAATCCTCCTTTGCCTTATCCTCCACCTCTGTATCCACCTCGATATCCTCGTGGCGCATTGTACTGAGGTACATGGTTATACTGCACGGGATTATACTACGGTTGCAGTGTTGTTGTATTGTGGTTGCGCATTTTTATATTGTGGTTGCACATTATTATATTGTTGCTACGCATTTTTATATGGTGGTGGTACCTTATTGAACTAAGGTGCAGCTTTTCCTGTCATAATTTTTGCTTGCACCCTATAAGTTTCTGAATTTATTTCTCTCGTCAACTCCATTGTCCTACAATATTTATCATCATGATCCACTTACTTGCAAAAATTTCAATATGAACTTTTGGGTATTGTCTTATACTTCTACATCATTAGAGAATGATATGGATCATGCCCATGTGTTTTACAAATTTCACACCATGGTCCTCCTGTTGGCAAGGGATTTGGTACCTGTTTCCATGTACTGTGCGAAAGTTGGACATTCGTGCTTATGGTGTCCTTTTGTCCTGCATGTGGTACACCAAACAACTTCTCTTTTATCTTTTCCCTTATTCTGGTTAAGCTGAAATGTTAGGTTCTTTAGAACCTCCTTCAGTTACTCTAATGTTGGATCTATCTTATGATACTGGTTATCTTCCAGTTGTAAGGCTCCCTATAGAGCCTCTTCCTGAGTTTGAAACTTTTGTTGTCTTAATGGGTATTTCAAATGTGGTAACAGTGAGTTCACAAATATATGCATACGTTGCATGTTAGTCATTGCATATTTCAACTTACCTTTAAAACGCTTAAACCTCTGATCAATATCCCAAACAGACTCACCTGGTTTTTGCCTGATTTAAATCATTTCATTCATGTACTAATCTTATGAGTTGGTCTTCTAAAATTTGTTTATCAGTATTTTTTTCACGTCTATAATAGTCCTTGTTACTCATGGTGGACTATTTACATCTAGGTTCATGTAGCAATCCAGTGCGCGGTCTCTTAGCGTGATAGCTAACTACGTGAGTTTTGTATCTTCATCTATGATCTTCTTTGCTTCCCAGATCTTCTCACATATGAATAAGTGTTTTTTAGGTTCCACTGATGCCTCTCCCCAAAATTTTGGTAACCTGATCGTGGGATCATTTCCTGCCATTTTAAACATGTTGAACTACTACCTTCGCGCGGTGTAGATATTTGATTGTTACTTCCTGAACTGTCTCCTCTAGTTGTTGCTCCTTGTTTGGATGTGTTTCCTGCTGTCTTTCTTCCACTAAAATTTGGTTGTCTAAAAGTTGGTGATCTTTCTGGTGTATTAGTCGCACATGGGGTTGTAGGTTCCACACTAACGGTGACCTGGATTGGAGTTCTTCCTTATGTTCCTGCCCTTGGACCTCCTATTTTCCTTTCATATTTTGTGCACATGATTTCCTCAATCTGCTCCTCCACAACCCGAATATCCTACACCTCTTCCTCATCACTTACCAATCCCTCTCTATCACTTATGGATCTCTTCTTGTTATTCATCTTAAATTGGTAGGGTACTCCACTACACATATTTCCAGTTGTTGCCATTATCTTCTTTATCTGGTCTTCTTCCATCATGATTGGGTCCATGGCCTCCTTCTTCTTTCCATTATCCATCTCCTCCTCCATTTCTCAGCTTCCTGTCAGTGCTTCCCCCCTTCCCCCATGCGTGCCCTTCCCCCATGCGTGCAGGGAAGTTTAGTTGTCTGATTCCATGGTCATCACACCGTTGTTATACAATAAAATATTGATTGAAGTATACAACGATATGATATACCTACCTCGAGGTCATTTTAGAAAATCCTACTTTATTGCGATGTAAGACTTTGTGGTATCTACTGCAAATTCGGTGATAAACTCTGCAACAATGTTGTCTAACCAAAAATCTATTGCACGCGTAAATTTGTTGTTAACTTGTTGTAACTGCGTGATATCCACATGATTCCACTCCAGTTGTCTAACTCGATTTTTTGGGTGGTTGTCTTTTAACCTTAATATTCACTCCTGTAACAAATGTGGGAAATGACATAAAAATACCTCATGCAAGTTGCTAAACATGTATTTGTCTAGATATTTGCACGGTGTTAACTTAGGGTTTTTGTTATCCTTCGATGAAAACTCAAGTTCCTTTGTTTTCAACCATCTTTCGATCTCTGCCTTCATTGGATTCCATGGCCTGAAAATTCCCTTCTATACCTCCATTCTCCACATGTTTCTTTCAAGGATCATGTCCACTCAATCCTATTCAATTCCAAATGGCAACAAAACCATTTGTTGGGTTATTTATCATTTCTACTTCTTCTTGGGTTGACCCAGGTTCAGATGTAAACAGATTTCCAACAAAACCCTCTAAAACTATCATCCCTCCTGGTAAAATAGAAGGAAATGTTGTGCACAGTGCACAAAGCGCAGTCTCACCCGAGATAGCTCTATGGGTGACTACAATTCTCAAGTGCTTGCAGTCTAGGAATGAGTGGGGATTTGGGGATGTATTCTATCTCTCCATTACTTTTTTTATTCATTCAATTATTTCTAGGATTCATTCATGTTTAACCTCATGCATGCATGTTAATACATATATTTATTCATTCACTCATAAACTAAGCATTAACAAAAGACAATTCATTTAGGAAGCATCATAGAGAACACAAGTTTTACTATGGTTCACCCCCTCTTGGGCTACGTCCAAAAAGATCTGGATTCTTCGCTCTTTTATTCAGTCTACTGCAAAATCTAGCGTTGCGCGCATTACATATTCCATCATGCAATCCTAATGAGGTTAAGGAACCTCTGTGAGGTGGACTAGATCACACCAGGCTCCTCAACCTGTGATATAACCCTCAAATTCTACCTTTCTCGACTCTTCTACAACTCAACATATTTTACAATTATCAACCATCTTTTGTGATTTATTTAACCGAATAGACAAAGTCGAACCCTTTCTGGGACCTCCTAGGTTCTTATTTATATTATTTTGCAAGCTTATAGTCATTACAACCTTTATCAAAAACCCTAACCCTAATATGGTTATGATTGGTTGCCTCATCACACATGGATTTTCCTCTTGCATGTTGCTTGTCCTTCTTTTTTTTCATGCTTCTTTCTTGCTAGTTGTTGCTCGTGCTCCCAAAATTAGGTATTTCCTTCTAAAAATAGGTATTTCCCCAATATAGTCCTGTGCCCAACATGGCAGTGTATTTATTCTCTATTCCAAAGAAACAAAACAATATTTTGTTTTCCCAAACCTATTTTTTCTCCTCATCTTCCCCCTACCTTCTCCAACCATTTCCAAGAGTAAATAAAATATCTAAATAGACTTAGGTTGAACGGGGGTTAGGATTAGAAATACATAGGCCATATGATATGAATTTAGTAGGTTAAGCATATCCCACTTGGGCCTTAAATACCATTTTAACTTACAAACCATATTTCAAATGTTTTAGATCAATATTTCCCATCCCAAGTCTCACAAAGTACTAAATTATAAGTTGATTATCCTCATTAAGAAAAATCCCTTTCTATGATGTGATTTCCATAACATTATTAATATTTTTTCTGAGTTGCTTCAATCATTTGAATTAAATTAGTATGGGTGTTGTTATCCCCTAGCCTAGGGAGAACTAAGGAGATCACGTCTCGAGGCCCACAGGTCCTAGACATGGACTACCGAGAGCCAGACGAATTGAGCATGGCCCCATAGGGCCCCTCTTTTCTTTAGTGTAGTCCATTTATCACCAGCAGCAATATTGATCCGGATTTATGTAGGAACACAATGAAATACAGAAATACACATAAATGCAGAGATGCAGCGGAAATAAGACTTCGTTTCATTAATAACAAATGACTGAAATATGCTTACAGACAGAATGGAAATAAACTAGCTAGGGCATTGGTAGCTTATCTCTGAGAAGAGATGTGGCTGCTACTCGCATCCGTGAGA
>JZKD02S1740808.1:346749-387491 GCA_000966675.3 Picea glauca | reverse complement strand
TTTTCCTTGTCTGAAAAATTATGAACAGAGAAATAACCTTCTAGCAGATTTAACCATTTATCTAGGGCATCTACATCTATTTGACCTTCAAATACGAGAATATCAAAATTAATCTATACCTTGAAAGGCGAAGTGCCTCCAAAGTGGTCACTTGATGAAGATGTGCCTAATGCTATTGGCAAGCGTTGAAGGATGTGGGAAAAAATCTCCATCATTTCGTCCCTCTATCGCGTGAGAGCTTGCTCAAGCAACAGACTAATAGGATCATCTGCTCCATCGTTTTTCTTTTCTTCCACCATTGAGGGTTTCTTGTGTGTGTGAGAGCAATTGTCCTCGAGAGAGACAAGCTCGAGACCCAACTTTCTATACTCGGACCTCGTCGGGGACATGCACTGAAAAACTATCAGGAGCAGCCTGCTCTGATACCACTGATCCGGATTTATGTATGAACACAATGAAATACAGAAATACACATAAATGCAGAGATGCAGTGGAAATAAGACTTCATTTCATTAATAACAAATGACTGAAATATGCTTACAGACAGAATGGAAATAAACTAGCTAGGGCACTGGTAGCTTATCTCTGAGAAGAGATGTGAATAAAGAAATGCACAGAGATATCGCGTATATCCAGTAATATAACATAAATATATCAGAGATGCAACCATAAACACAGAGATACAATAATACACGATTTCTATTAATGAAATAAATGTACAGAGACTGTAAAAATACAGAGTGAAAGACTCACTAGAATGGTGGCATCTTATCTCTGACAAGAGATGTGACGGCTACTCGCATTCGCAAGAAGATGATTACAATGAGGCTCTGAAGGCCCTTTTACAATAAACGGGAATACCAAAAGTCCTAGACATCCAAAAACCTAACCCTAGGAGATGAAGTGCCAAAAGTCATGTGGGCCCCGTTTGGGTAAGTGATTACATCAACTTCCCGGGGTCGTAACTTTTGCATACGATCTCTGTTTTAGGCGTGTGATAGCTCGTTGGAAAGGTATTGTTGAGGAGATTCATTTTGGGGGCTCAATCATGCCTTTGGATATCATTGAGAACCTCTATCTCGAAAAACCTTCATTTGGACCCTCAAAATGGCCCCGGAAGTTAAAACCTGCTAAAAATAGTAAATTGCCAAAATGGCTAGAAAACTATTTTGAGCCATTTGGAAAAGGTGGGTGGCCACCGATATCCACCTAGATCAAATATTCATCCCACCACCCTGGTTTCAAAGTAGCGGTGGTTATTTCTCCATGAGGTAATGAGTCCAGGTATTATGGTATGTATCACTCTAATTTTTGAAGAACTTGAATATGTTGTATTGAATCCTTCTTCATTTCATGACGTTTGCTTGGAAATTATTCTCTTTGCCTCATTTATACCTAGAAGGGTAACACGGTTCCCTAGTAAGGTTGTTTCCCTTCAGGATGGGTTGGTACTGGGTGGGTCTGTGAAAATTCATCATCTGTTCCCTCCGTACTTACCATTTTCCATATTTATTCCTTCCATCTCCCCTATCCTTGTTTGGGCATTGGGATTGGCTACGCTAGGAAGGGTTGTGCCTTACCTTGTGGGAAGAAGGGGCTAAAGGCCCAGAGGATAAAAGTAGCTAGAAAGAGTTAAAATCCAATGTTAAAAACTTTGAGATTCTTCGCCCAGGGATCCCCGAGAAGGTAGTGAAAGGCTTCTCAGTAAGAAAAGGGACCCATAATATACATAAAAACTCAAGGTAATACTTGATGGATAGGAGGTATCATCACGAGCCTGCCTATTATGACCATGGGCATGTAGCAGTATGACACTACCAAATATTTGGTCACCAAACTAGGGTAGTGGCATTTGGTGGAATAGCCAAGAGAAAGGGGGTCTCATCATGAGCCAACCTTCTCATTTCCCTCAAATTTTTGTGGATAACGATGTCACCTCTGGTCATCAAGCCAGGACACTGACCCTCAACTTTTCCCTTGAAGCACAAAAGCAAAAGATCAAAATAAATAAAGCTAAGAATAAAAGGCAATGAATGGGCTAGGAAACAATTGCATCTTTGACAAGGTGTAGCTCTCCCTCTACAAAGAACCCATAGGTAATACTTTACATTTCCCTGTTATTACATGCACCCCATGCCCAAATACTTACCATATCCCACCTCATACACTTACATGACTTGGATTAGATACCACCTAGGAAACACCCCAAACTTAAGAGAGGTTAGCCCAATAGGACACCTTGAGACCTTCTCCAAACCTAACTTGTCAAGTTGCATAACGTCTTTGAGCAATTTTTTGGTTAAGGGGGGTTTGATGCACATGTTTGGGTAATTTAATTATTGGATGTGATTTACATGCTATGATCCATGTGACTTATGAGCCCCTAGAGGGCGTACTTGTTTTTGTTGCAAGACCTTGCCCGGTGGACATGTACACATGAGGGAATGATTAGCTCGTACCTTCATGGGGGCTTAAAGCCCACAAATGGATGTTGCAACCCCAACTAGAGGTAATAATAAATTGAATATTTTCACCATGAAAAAGAAGGATGTTTCCTTTGGAGGCAGCATGGAAAACCTACATCTAGGGGGGTCTTTCTCTTCAACATGGACCTTGGTCCTTGAGGGTTGTGAACGTCACCATCATGACCCTAAACATCATCCATATCTAGGGTTTTTATTTTGGAGGCATTTATGAGCCTGGTGGCAGGTGTGGGCAACATCTGGGGCCTCTGGAGGCCAAGCGTCCTATATTTTAGGCTCAATGTTCCACCTTTAGGCCTCAACATCACCCTAGAATGGCATGACGTCTGTTGGAACAAGGGCATAACTAGGGTTCAATGCTTCAACAACACACCAACAAAACTCTAACTACCGATCCTTTCGGCAACACCTACGAAGCAGATGCAGTCTCACCCAAGGTAGAGGCAGGGGTGGTTGCACAACTCCAGTGTATGCAACCTTAGATGGGACACAGATCTGTGATTGTAACACCTTAACAGAGAACTTAGAAGTTATAGACCATTAGTATTCAACCTTAATTTACAGCGCAGGTAGACCCTAACAATAGATCAGCGTAGTATTCACCCGGATCTAGTATATTCAAGCAATAAGCACATTCACATAGGTTAGATCTAGCATTCATTCATATTATTCAACACTAATATTATCATATCAGATTCATCTAAGCATACATCAATGCATTAAGCATTAATCATATGAACAATGAAACAACCATAATACACAAGCAACCATAACACATGATATATGTGGTTCACCCCCAGCCTCGGGCTACATCCTCCAACTCTTCTTCTCTTTTATTGTCTTCTGTCAATCTTCTACATGCACAAAGCCACAAGATCCTACTCTGCATAGGACAAGAGATCTGCGCACACTTCGCTAGATCCTCCTTCCCCGGACTATATTACTGCACAAATCCCTTACACAGTCACTTGCACTTATCTCTGCAAGTTCTCAACATAGCATACACAAAGAATTTACAATTTTCACTCAGCACTTTGGCTAGGTACCAAGCCTCTCCTTTCTTACATCGCCTAGACTTCTATTTATACATTACAAAAATGGCCTAAACATGGGTAAACCCATGGGCCGACATCCTCATACCTTGTGCTCCGCCTGGTCAGCATGTCGAAGTCCCAAAATAGGTCAAACATGACCAAGGATCCTCAAAACTTGGTCAAGGGCCAACAGGCCCCCAACACTCACATGTGACTCATCCTAAGTCACTTTTGTCTAGGTAGCTCTACTTCAAAAGCCTCGAGTTTGGCTCGAGCTGCTTCGACCTGTTGCTGCGCCAAGGCCTCCTGCTCGGTGAACTCTTGGATAACTGCTTCATTGAGAGGTCCCTCTAAGCATTGTTCGACTGTAGTGACTACTTGTTCTATCTCTACTCCTCGGCCTTCAATCTCCTCAAACAGTTGGCATGCTTCACCCTGGACTGGTTGGATCCTCTGAGTCACTTCCATGAATATTCTTTGTATGGTGTGGACCTATTGTTGAGCAGTGCATTGTTCCTGGGATCGCTTCATCCTTTCAACTACTGACAAGATATTCAACTGTGCCTGTACTGTCTCTTCTTGTTGCTTTTCCTCCTGGAGTTGTGACTCCAGTGCCTTTATTTTAGGGCCTTTAGTAAGTTGCTCGTAGGTTTGTTCACTTCTACTGCTAATTTTTTTACATTCCAGAGCGAATTCTCTGATCCTCTAGGCTTCTCTTTGGTCTCGCACATCCTATGGGGTACTTGGCATTGTTTGTAGCTCTAGGTCTGTGGTTCTCTGTTGAAGTTATTGGATAGCTTACGCAAGTTGTGCTACTTGATGCTCCACTAGTTTTTCCACCTTTTCTCTAAGCCTGTCACAGAGAGAAGTGATATGTTGACTGCTTCTTTGACTCTGAGATTCTCTGAGAGAAACTTCTCTTTCTCTTGATTTACCTGTGCTCTCTCCTTTTCAAACTTGGTGTAGAGTTCATCCTTCTCCTGTTGTGCAACTCAACGTTGCTCTACCACTTCCTATTGTGCTTTCTTCAGGGCCACCGTGGCTTGTTATTTCTCTTCTTGCACTCGACGAAGGTGAGCTTCCGTCACATCATCTATTCTACGGAGTTGGGAAAGCTCATCTCCCAACTCTAGTTCTTTTGATGGCGGGGGCACAGTGGATACTGCACAGATGGATTGATGGGCTTGTTGTGCCCCTCTTAGTTCTATCTCAATCTTTTCATACATGGTTTCTTGCTTGGCTTCAGTGTTCTGCATAATATCCTATGAAGCGTCTAATACGGCTCCAATGATGAAGTCGAATTCATCGAGCATGAGCATAGTCTACAACTTAGTCTTGGCGGCTTTGGATTTCTTCCACGAGGTAGGTTTCATAGGGGAAACCTTTCTTTTCTTAGAGGGATCAGCCTCATCAACAATATCCATAGGTGGTGTTACTTCGCCTTGCTTCTACTGATATTATTTTCCATTGGTCTCTTCTTTATATACTTCGTCATTATCTCCTCATCCAGGTGATTCTGAAGCAGTTTCATTTGATGCACTGCTCAGGTTTTGTACCTCTTCAATCTTCTTCCTTCTGCTAGGTCCAGGTGTATCATTCTCTTCGTGAGTGGCCTCCGAGATGCCAATTAGTTCAAGATCAGACATTTATGTAAGGCAGCAGGGATAAGGAGATCTGAAGACCAATCCTTAGTTATCTCTTCAAGGTCCTCCTCTATGAGGTTATAGTATGACTGAAGCTCTTCTTTATGCTCGTCTGTGAGCGCAGTGATATAAATAAAGTGTCGATCTGCACGGAACTTCATGAGGGGTCTGAACTGGTGCAGGGTGTTCGACGTCATATGAGGGACAACCCCAATATCCCTCTTTAACTGGAGATAGTATGTGTTTTCCTATATCGCTCGAGTACCAGAGCGTGGTGAACTTCGTAGTGAGTGGATCGAATGGCTCAATGTCCGGGAAGGTCACACCTTCCACCATCTCCCAAGCAGTAAATGCTATGAGGATCAACAGCCAGCTAAAATGGAACTCATAGCGTTGATCCTAAGCTTCACGGCAATCCAATTCTAGCTGGTTGAATAAGTACTTCACCCAGTTCATTTGGAGTCCTTCTACACATTTTATGGCGAGGTCAACAACGAACCCTGTGACCTGTGTAGGTCTGTTCTTTCTTACCATATTTCCTGCGATCAACTGGTAGGCCAGCCTCATTGTGCCATTCTGGATGGAAGCTACCTTGTAGCCTTGGGTCCCCTTTTCTACATCACCATAGTTATCCTTAATTATTTTTGCTAGGGCATAGTCTGTAGCCTTCCCTAGGTAGAAGTCTTGTGGTTCTGGTCCCTACATGCTCAATCCGGTGATCCTATGGATCAACGTCGGATCGACTGTGATGTGTCTGTCTAGCCATAGATAGTTTCCATGGTAGCATGATAGCAAGAGGTTAACACACGTGTTAACCTCTTGGTGCCTTCCAAAATGTGGAATCTTCATCACATTCAAGATGGTGGACTACGCGAGGTTCATAGTCCATGGTTGGGGGATTATTTTCGAGTTCTTCCCCTTTGTCCTAGTCAAGTATCTATGAGGAGCAGGCATACTATGGTTATTACAGTCCCCTAGGTTGAAGTCATTGAATTTTAATGTCGTGATCTTATCCTCCTGTGTTCTAACTGCACATATCCCTTTCAGGAGGTACGCAGTAACTAGGGTGTAATCGAAGTCTCTGGGGACACTGTCACGACTCACCAAGCCAGCCAAAGGCAGGATAGTCATGATTAAATTTGCATTCACCAAGTCATCGCGATGCTTGGTTATTTTCTCGGTTGCAGCTCGAGATGGTCTGGATCCACGAGCAGTCGATGGGGAGGCTTGCACTCCTCTCATCAATGAGTCTTGAATCCTCGTGGAAATTACTTTTTCATCCATTAAATCAATGAAAAATTCTTCGACCGACTTCTCTATGGCACTGAGTTCATCCGACATGCACGCTCAAGATCGAATGACTCAGGTCAATGACTGGATGTTTAATGCAATAGATCAGGTGGTGAAATCTCAGTAAACACAGCGCGATAGCAATGAGTTGGCTTGGATACAATTTGGAAAAGTGTTTTCGATGCAATAGTCGACACAATAAGTAGACAATGATGTAACGGATCTCTCCAATGGATGAGAGGCCTTCATCAATGCAGTTATGTCTGTTGGGGTGCATTCCCAGCGGTTTGATGAAGAGATTTTTGGTCATAAATATTGTTCTAACCATTCGTGAGTGATGGTCTAACGGTCATAATGCTTACAACGGTTATATTTCTTTTCCATGGCGAAGTTCCATGTTGCGTTGTTCTGATATCCCGACAAAGTTCCCGTTTTGCAAACCTTCCTTCTGCGAAGTCCCCTCTGGAACCTTCTTCAACTTTTCTATCTTTGCTCTCTTCTTATTGAGATTTCTAGCCTTCTTCCCTGTGATCTTTATTTCAGTATTCCTCTTTCGTTATGATTCTTATCTCCTTTTGGCATAGTAACTTTGCGTTGTTGAGATTCTTTCATAGTGTTCAAGAGCAATACTTCTTCTCTGTCTGGGGTAGGTGCTTCACTCTTCTATAAGTCTTCTTGTGTTCTTTCAACTTCGACATCCAAGTTTATGGTTCTAAACAGCTTCGATCTGTTCTCATGTTCTTCAATCAAGTGTGTTATCCTCCTAGTCATGAAATATTTTAATTCTTGCTTCTTTTGTTCTAAGACTTTCTCTTCTTTTCTTCATCCTTCTCAATCCAGGTTTTTCCTAGTAATATAGTAAATGGGGTGTGTTCTCAATAAATTTAACAACCTTAAAATCTTCATTTGTCGAAGTTCCATGAGCACTCATAGATATCTGGGTGAGCCTTCCACATAGGGTTATCATCTTTCCTCTAAATAATCTTATTTCTCCCAATGAAGGAATCATAGCAGGCTTTCCTAAAATTTCTCAGGTTCTTTCTGTGATGATATTCACCTGTGTTTCCTCATCCAGAACATAGTCAATGTCGAAGTCTCCTATTCTTTTTTCTATGCACTTTTTTTCTTTGAAGATCTCTGATAAGTTGACATTTTTGTGATCATTCAGGGTTTCTTTCATTTGTAGAAATACATTCTCTAATTCTTTCTGGGGTTCTTCCATGGTCTTAGTTGCTTGATCTTCCTTAAGGTTTTCTTGTCTCGTATTTATTCTTTCAACCTTAGCAATCATTCTAGGGAAATCCAAAAATTCATGGTCCATAGCTTTACAACAAAAACAACTAGGTCTTCTATCAAGGCATTCCTTAGCAAGATGTCTCGGTCTTCTGCAGTTGTAACAAAGAATTAATCCTCTTTTTCTTTTAAATGATCCCCAGCCTTTCCTGTACTACGCACTAGGATCATAGTAGCTAACCTGCAAAAAATTCTTTCTAGGATCCTGCATCCATTTGTTAGTCTAAATATTCTTTCTATGCATAGGAATAACATATCTTTCATCATTTATATCATATCTACTCATATCAAATCTTATTTCTTCTAGTTGTGCCCTAGTTTTCAGGCTAGGACAAAATTTATCAAACATACCTAGATTCATACTTTCGAAACAAAAATTTCCACTTATCTTACCTTTTCAATCAAAACTTTTCACTGTTCTTACCTTTATCAGAGAAAAAAGCTTCAATATCTTACCTCTTTTCTTCGGATCTGACTTCTCTTCTTAGCACAGAGCTTCACAAGTCAAGTAGAATATTGTGCACTAGGGAAACAGATCTACGCATGGATCTTTCTCTTTTCTTTAGTTCCCAGCAATCACAGTTTCAGGTCCTGACAATGGAACCATTTTTTGGCACAGGGGCAGACCCAGGGTTCAACGCTTCAACAACGCACAAACAAAACCCTAACTACCAGCCCTTTCAACAACACATACAAAGCAGATGCAGTCTCACCTGAGGTAGGAAGGGGTGGTTGCAGGACTCTAGTGTCTACATCCTTAGCTGGGACATAGATATGTGATTGTAACACCTTAACATAGCACTTAACATTTATAGACCATTAGTATTCATCCTTAATTTATAGCTTAGGTAGACCCTATCAACAGATTAGTGTAGTATTCACCGGGATCTAGTATATTCAATCACTAAGCATATTCACATAGGTTAGATATAGCATTAATTCATATTATTCATCACTAAGCTTATCATATCAAACTCATCTAAGCATACATCAGTGCACTAAGCATTAATCATATGAACAATGAAACAACCATAATGCACAAGCAACCATAACACAGGATATACGTGGTTCACCCCCATCCTCGGGCTACGTCCACCAACTCTTCTTCTCTTTTATTGTCTTTTGTCAATATTCTACATGCATGGATCCACAAGATCCTACTCCGCATAGGACAGGAGATCTCAACATAGCATACACAAAGAATTTACAATTTGCACTCAACACTTTGGCTAGGTACCAAGCCTCTCCTTTCTTACATCACCTAAACTTCTATTTATACATTACAAAAAGGGAATAAACATGGGTAAACCCATGGGCCGACATTCCCATACCCGTTACATAAGCCCAAAACCCAAAAATCCCTAAACAAGGGGCCGAGATCCTGCGATCTCCGCTTCAACCTGCACTCTGCCTTCGACAACCTGTCGAAGTCCCAAAATAGGTTAAACATGACCAAGTATCCTTAAAACTTGGTCAAGGGCCAACAACGTCACCCTTGGAGGTGTCTTTAGATGCTAATTAATTTTTATTATGTCAAAATTGAATTTTATTGTAAATTGGCTAGGTCGGCCTTATTTTGACCTGAAAATTAATTAAAGGTCAAAATTTTGTATAAATAAACATAAAGTACTCTCATTTTTAGATCATAACTCACTTCTCACAAGAGGGAGGACTGAAATGTTTGCCCTAAAGGGTTTATTGGCTGAAATTACCAAGTCACACTTGCTTGGAGGCTATTTTGGATGCATTTTGGATCATTTCTTGGTGAAATTTTGGCAAATGTAGGGTTTTTGTGCTTGATTATTCTTGGTGAAGTAAGTAAATTTGCAATTTTTATTTAATGATAAATGTGTATGGTATGTTTACTTGTTCATATGTAAGATTATGAAATTTCTTGCTTGAAACACTAGGAGTAAGAAACATAAGGTGCTTCTTTCTTGCTCTTTATTTTTTAGTTTTTCTCTTATTGCATTAAATATTTTTCAAGAGTCTAAGGATAGGAGAAATCACTAGGGCCTAGAAGTGCCTACACCCTACTTGAACCCTCTCTTTGAGGCTTGGTTCTTGAGAACTTGAGGTACTACTTCTCAAGCTTCCACCTTGTTATATTTTATACAAGTATAATCATTGTTGTCTCTCCAAGTTAATGTGATGATATAATTGACTCCATAAACCCTAAAGAAATTAGTATCTTGTCTCTCTTTTGTTGGAAGGTTGATCAAACACTCAAACACTATTACCTTAAGCTATTACTAACTAAATCTAACACTAATTTAGCCTAGATCACTAACTTTATTGTTGTTGTTATAAATGTTTGTTACATCCATCTAACTGCAACAATTTTTCTGCATAATTGACTTTGAATGCTAGCTAAACACTTCAGAAGTTGCTTATTACATTTTATTATCATTCTTCTTAGTAAATGTTATATTTTCACTGTCTTTTCAAGAAATTCTGAAGAGATTTTATTGCAGTTGTTACAATTTATTAATTTTTGTTGTAAACTTGTTCATTGTTTCATTTTTATATCATCTAGCATATTTTCCCTTGGTTTATTGTCTCTTGAAGCTTTACTATCATTTTTGTACTTGAAAATGCCATATATATGCTATGTTGTCTTGTTTTGGGTAGGTACACTTCATCACTTTCAATCACTTCATCTTTCTTGGACATAAAACTTGTGAGACCTTTTGACTTGAGTGACCAGTGAGAGGGGGTTATCTTTGCATCCTTGCTTTGGTTTCACCTGTCATTTAGGTCACTAGGGACGTCTCCCTTGGGGTAGTCTTACCCTACTCCTAAACAGAAAGGGGTTTCCTATTAAGGTGACAGTGATAGGTCAGCCCCTTGTTACACCAATCTTGTTTCACTTGCCTTAGGCTTTGGGAAAGTACAGATTGTGCGATAACATTTTTGGCACCATTGTCGGGGAACATCGAGTCAATTTTCCTCAACGACACTTTTTCGGTAAGCCTTTCCCTCAAAGCCTTCATCTTACAAAGCTTACCTGGCGACTCCACTTACTGTGATTCCCTCACTTCATTTAATAATCCTTAAGAGGATATTCGACGACACCACTGACCCTTTCCAAGGTGCCACCTTACTCTCAACTTTGTGATATTTCCAAGATATGAGGTCATGGCACCCTGGGAACAAGTGTATCCGACTATTGATTTTGAAAGTTTTCAAGGATACCCACATAATTTTGCTACAAAATGGCTAAAAAACTCTCCAAGATTTGGAGGCCTACCAATTACTCACATTGTAGAATTCTTGAAGTATATAAGTGAGATAGAATTTGAAGGGGAGGATGTCCTGGTAAAATTGCTCATACTTTCCTTGTCGTATTTTTTGCAATATTGGATTAAGGGTTGTTGCGAAGATAAGGGTATATCATCTTTCGTATACCTCGTCAGTAGTGTTGTGTTTGTTTTGTCACTTGGGTGAGCAAAACAACAACACTTGCATGTCTAGATAATCCTGCTAAACAAGAAATAAGTTTGTGAGTGGGTTAGATAAGCCAAACACATATGAAAACAAAGAAATAAAACTAAAAAAACTAAGAAATAAATGTTAGAAATCTTGAAAAACTTAGAACCATGAAAATTAAACAATAACCAACATAATGCTACCAATGGATCAATAGATTAGTAGTCAAAACACCATAGAGAAAGTCAAGGACTTATGAGTCCCCTCTTCCTCCTTGGGATGGCTCTTGAGTTACCTAATTGAAATATCTTCTCTTTACAATATAAGAAATGGAAAATGGTGAAGAAAAACAATGCCTATTCCCTCAAGAGGTGAGTGGAATGGCCTATTGCAATGGTGCTTGAAGGATTCCAAGAGAAAAGAGGATTCTCAAAGAAGAATTCTTGCAGCATAACAATACTTTGAAGATCTTGGTTTCTTAGCAAACCCATGGCTCTTATTTATAGCATTCATACATGGAAAAATGCAATTGGTTCATAGTGTGAACAATGGGCCTTTCAGGGCACCCTCTATCCCTTGACCAACCCCCAATATAGATTTCGCTCATATATGAGTGTCAAATCATGTTGGGGGTCATACTAGAAGTGGTTAAGGGGCCGACAAGATCCATAAATGTGTCATTCATAGAAGTGTGTGGATTTTCTCATAGATAGTCATGCATTTTGTGCATTGTGCACGATGAGGGTTCTGTTGTTCCACGCATTGTGTGCGCGCTTCCTTTGGTGAATTTGCGCACTTTAATTTTTTACCCAATTGTATAGTTTGTTGCCTTATGGGTGCATTTTGGTGTTGTGGGTGGACTAATTGTTGCTGGCATTGATGTGTTTCTTCAACCATTTGTGTGCAATTTTGCAGACGATATTTCATTGATAATAGATACCCCCTAATGTGTGAGGTTAGGATCATACGTATAGCCAAAATACATCAATGTTTCTTTTGCTAAGAGTACCATTGTAAGGAAGAATGAAGAGAGGAACTGCAAGAGTGATCCACCGGAGGGAGAGGGAAAACTTTGGGACCCAAACCTTTCTCTAGGGAGAAAAAATAAAATATGTGTACAAACAAGGTGGGTATGCCCAATGCTCGTGTCATGAAACCAAAATGTGAGACTGTAACTAAAGATGTTTGTTGATGTAGATAACTACAGCGCCCTCGAGGGCGGTTGATAATGACAGATGACAGTTCTGAATGGTGAACGAACTCTAAAGTGAGGCAAGGACGACTGTAAGAATTTTCAATGACTCGTAGGCATTGATGGCCTAACGAATTCAAAGGTCTTCGGCTGGTATGAAACAACTACAATAGTCGCATAGTAAGACCCACCATAACATGAGATTTTATTGAAGTCGAATGTTATGTGGGTCAATGGAATTAGAGAGAAATGATGATTCTCTCTGTGCCATCCAAGACTCCTCATTTTAAAGGTAATGAGAGTCAAGATATTTTCCCCCTTCTGGAAACTGCGTTGATGTCGATAGGAAGGGAGACGCGACTTCAAGAAGAAAAGGGCTTTGTGAAATCCACTAAGATGATATCATGTACTGACGGGTAACATGAACAAAGTCAAGATTCGATGAGACTCAACACTGCCCTTGGTTGGGGAATTTTGAGGGATGATTGGCAGCAACCGTAAAATTGGATCTAGTGTCAGGGGGATGACTATATGTGGGGTTAAATTGTGCCAGAGGCTAACAAAATGGACAAACTCAGAGATCATGGGTATATGGACTTGGGATACTCAGGGTTCGTGAATGATGTCGGTATGAAAAGAGAGTGGATTCCCTAACCAAGGGAGAAATGGGTTTCTTTTCCAGGAAAAATAAGGCCATCAAGGGTGACGAGGAAAAGCTAAGCATATGTTGGAAACAAAAGATTTTTACAATTACCAAAGAAATAAAGAATATTTTGGTTTGAGTATACAGATACAGAAATGAGTGCCCCAATGAAATATGGCTTGCCCTGTTAAGGCGCAAGTTCGTTAAAGAAAACCGGTGGAGGGTGGGGGCCACATGGGTGGGTTTCTGTATTAGGTAAATGGATGGAGGACAATCTACAAATGGGAAAACTGATGGTGGATGATGTGGAAGGCTAACGAAACTGCGGAGGTGCAATCAACAGAACCGAGATGATATGACCTAGGAGTCCATTGGGAAGGTTAGAAATATGATGAGAAGAAGTTTAGGGTTCATTCTCAAAAGTGCGCAAGACTATCGAGACTCCAATCCCTAGGGGGTGACATTAGCATGAGTGTCAATTTTCCAAGGGGAACTATGAATGGGACAAATCATGTGGGGGAGCGTGCTATCAGATTAAAGTACCAAAATATGGTAGAGGTGAATAATAAATATACTACAGAGCCGAATGTAGGGACCCTAAAGGTAAATGTCAGAGGGTTTGACTAGGATATGCAATTGATTAACAAAGGGAGTAACTACATTCCAGTGTTGAACATATACCTGAAGAGGTTGTAAAGATTGTTGAACAAGTACCTACACACAAAAAACCAAATACCCGATGTGAATAATATCTTATGATAAATAATATATGACAGTTATTTGATTAAAACTAAAAGTGAGCATGCATACCTAAACGTGGCGTGAGAAAAATACTTCTCCTGAGAATAGTGCAGATGATAACCCGGGGAATGTGAATGTGTATATGGTTGGATCAGGATCTCGTGGCTGAGAATGGATCAGAAAATGGAAGCTCTGGGCTCCTGTAACAGAATGTGAAAGTTGGGAAAAAGGGCCTATATATGGGTGGTGGGCCCACAATGCCACCTGATTTGCACTGACACTATTGGTGATCTGGCGAGAGTGTTGTGAGGTGATTTGGAATATTACAGGAGCTTGGGGCTACCGATCAGGTGGGTGAAATAACTTTTGTGAGAGGAGAATTACTTTATGATGGAGCACATTCCAAGGGAAATCAGGGGTAGTCATTTCCTCCATGATATCTTCGTCGCAGTGAAAAATGCGAGAATACAAGGGATCCTAGGAGGTGGCAGGGGGAACTGTCAATAGGTAATTGTTATTATCCTCAAGTGGTGAGGACGTAGAAGGGGTATCGTGTACAGGGTGTGATGGATCACTGCACATGAACCAAATGTCATGATACTATGGATGATACCTTGTTCACTCGGGGACTGACGATGAAATATAACGAATCTTGGTAATGCGAGCCTCAGTAGGGAGTGGTCGAGATGTTTGGCGTACTGTGGCTAATGTTTGGTGGAATTGAGATATAGTTTGGAAATGATGAGTGTAATGACCATATTCTGAGCATATGGCACAAGCAAATTTAGTGTGTAATCCTTTATTTTGTGTGGTGGAGGACTTTGTAGTAGCAGAGGATGTGCTTGGTGGAGTAGCAAGCAATGGGGTTTATTTAAGGAGCTGGATCATATTGCGTAACTCAGGAAGAGTAGGACATTTGTTAGTGGGATGTCCTTCTCTTTTGCATAGCGTGCAAGGAGGTTGAGCTCAGGGAGGGAGCAGAGCTTTAGGCTCGTTCTTCCTGCGTCTACCCCCATTGGTGGTGGTGGTGTTGCTGCTAGTTGGGGGTGGGGTGGTGTGGTAGGAGCCTGTACTGGGATATGCATTGGTAATCCCTTTGTCTGAGGAGGGAGAGATGATGTAGGAACCATAGCGGGTGGATGGAGATACCATATAGGGATGGCAAGAACCATGTTTGGAAAGGTGAGAGTGGCAACTACCTAGAATGCTTGAACTCCAGGTGGGGGGTAGAAAAAGGGAATTTGGGTAATGTCTTGGGGGACTGTCTCCCAAAATGGGATTTTCCCTTGGAGGAGGGGGGAAATCCATGATAAGTGGTGCAGTGAGGTTCTCAGGGAACTCTTGAGGTAATAGTTCTTTAACTAGTTGATTTCTAATGTGGGGAGCGGCCTCGGTGAGAAGAATAGTGTCTCTGATATCTGTTCCATTATAAGATACTACACACACTTGTGTTGAAGAGTGTAGGAGAGGTGGTGATCCATGATATGTCCCCAGAAGGGATGGGTCTTTAAAAATTTTAGGACCCATGTCAATGACCGAAAAAACATTTGAGTTATTGCAGACAAGGGGGATAATGTTATCAATGTTGGTGCAATGATTAGGCTCGTAATGTGTAAGTTGGTCGATGGTGACGATTTTCCCATTGTGGGGGAACATCATCATTCGAAACACAAAAGAGGATACCACCTTCATAGCATATATGTAGATACATCTGAACAAGATATTGTAATCAAGTGGGGCGTTGATAACTTCGATGTCGATAAGGATGGTTTTTCCCCCAAGTTCTACGGGGACATTTTGGAAGATCCCTTCAAGGGATGATGGTCGACCGTCATAAGCTCTCAGGGTGATGGCGGAAGGTACTAGCTCAGGTGATCTGAGTTTATACCATACTAATTTGGACATGATGCATGTGAATGCACCTTCATCAATGATACACCGATGAACTGTGATGTTCTAGATATTAACTAGTATCTGAAAAGCTACTAAGGTATGGAGGCATGGTTCTCCGCTATCTAGATCAAAAGTGATTAGTCGAGTATCAGCTAGGTCGACTTCTCCCAAGGTGGAAAGCAAGGATTTTCATTGAGATGGACAGGTTTAGAGGACCTCCAATATAGACATGGTTGTAGGATATTGTGTTAAGTCATCGACCAGACTGTAGTTATGGGCTTCCCTAGCATGAGGGTTATGTATGTTTCGTCATAACGACATACGGGGTATACGAGGTTTTGGTTCAATGTTAGGGCATGGAATCATCAATGGTTGTATGGCTATAGCTAGAGCCGCTTTCGAGGTGGTTGGGGTATATTCATGGGGAACACCGTATTGGTAAGCGCGTGTTTGCAGAAGAATATCTTCTTCGATGGTAAGGAGAATGTTGCGATCGACCAAATTTCCAGGTTGATTGGAACCTGGGTTTTAATATTGCCCCATTTGGGGTGGAGCAGGGTGTACCTCTTGTTGGGTATTCATCACACCTTGGTGTGGAATAGGGTTTTTCAAAACAGTCAGAGGTGGATGTTGCAAATACTATTGTGGGGCCTGTTGAGGGGCAAGAGGCGTTGGGGGGCGTTGTGCGTTCATGGATTCTTTCATCCATTTGAAATCATAAATTTGAGGGAAATGGTGTGTATAATGTCCATAATCACCACATAGAGCACAAGGGAAGTTATTTATGAGGTTATTGTTCCTCCCTTGTCGAGGTTGATTGTTATTGGTGCACCCTTGGGGGTTTTGTTTGGCTTGATTATGGTTTCCCCCAGTGGGATGGTTTTGTTGGGGGTCATTTACTTTTGGTCCTGGGTTATTATTGTTTCTATTTTTCCCTTTCTTCTTGGAATTATTCGACGGATGGTCTGGATTTTCCATTTCAATTTTTCAAAAGTTTGAAGTTGTTGAATGGGAGAGGGTTGAACAAAGTTAATGCCACCCTGTGGTTGTCCTGGTTGTGGAGGACCAGGGAATGGAAAATATGGATTGTTTTATGGAGACGATCCATATGGTGTGTAGGAAGTTGAAGCACTTCCACTAGTTCTAAGGTTGTATGCGGAGGTAGAAGGTGAACTTATACTTGGTTGAGAGACCAGATGCATCATGGGTACCATTGAGGTTCCACCCATTGGTGGAGGGGGGACAACAGGATATGAATGTTGGTGACTAGGAGGAGGGTAATAATACATCCCTCCATATGGTTGTGGATATGGATGTGCACCATAAGAGGGTGACGGGTCATCGTAAGGATTGAGATGGGTCATAGAACCAATCAACCCATCCGTAGCATGGGACATCCTAGGTTTGTCCTGGCCAAATGGTATGGGTCAAGGTGAACCAGGCAATATTGTGTATAAGTAACCAGACTAAGCATAGATGAGGTCAAATTGTTGGGCCTTGTTGATGGCTTCCTCTTATGACTGAGGAAAAGTGGATTCTACATCCTTGGCAATAACAGAGACAAGTGATTTGAGAAACCAATCAAGACGTCGTTCTTTGGTGGTTTTTGTTTTACACAAACTACGTCGTCGACGCAATTCATGGATGTGGTCAAATATATGAGTAGAAGTGGTTTGTTTGAACTCAAAGAGAATTTTTAATCCAATATCATGACACACTGGTATTTGGAAAAAGGACAAAAAGGCCTTGGCCAATGATTCAAAGGTCACATGGAACCCTGAATTTTCATCCACATACCATTTGGTTGTTGGGCCTATGAGACTTCTTTGAAACAACCTCAAGCAAATGGAATCATCTATGATGTTGTTTGAAGAGAACCATAAGTGGAAGGTAATAACATGGTTGGCGAGATCTTCCCCCGGTTTTTATTCAAATTTCGGGATATCTTAAGGTAGTTTGGTATGCATATTGGTCCATGTGGGGTCATGTAAAATGGGATCATTCGTGAGTTTGTTCAAATCAAGAATGTTGAGGGATGCCAAGTATGGCATGGGGAGGTTTGGTGGAGGATTAGTTCCAGCCATTTTGTGAGTAGGTAGTGGAACTGTCCCTTGAGAGGGATTTGGTGGGGTTGTATTTCTCCCTTGAGAAGAAGTTTGACCCCCGCCTCCTGTGAAGGAGAACTAATGGATGGATGGCCTTGGGAATTGGACCCAAGCAAAGTGGAACCAATAAAAGTTGATCCCAAAACAATAGCATTCACGGGGGTGTGAGATGGTTGAGCTTGTGACTTGGCAAGACTAGGGACTCCTCCTAAAATATGAGGGATATTCTGCAAGCATCTAGAACGACGGGGATTATGTGGGTCCCCTATGGTTTCCGACCAGTAAAGTGAATGTGTGAAAATGGTTACAAGAGAGAAATGAATGAACAAGAGATTTGTATCTTTTTGACCTTCACAAAAGAGTATAACTCACAATTGCATGTAATCAAATGGACATCATACATAAATCAACTGTAAATAAACAAGCATGTGGATAGGTGGATTTTGTCCACGTGGGGAAATAATAAAAACAAATGCTCGTGTCCTAAAAGACGTATTGTCCTTCCTCTCAATCAGCACTGGGCCTTCCAATAGCACTCAACAGTGGGGTCTGAATCCACTGAAAGAGGAACTAGTGAAGGTTGAAGTAATCAGTTATAATGAGGGGTAGAGGGTGCATATCTCAAAAGAGTTGGTGATATTTCCAAATAGCCACACAAAATATGATCAAGGTGCGATTGCAGCCCACAATCACCACCTGGCTAGATGTCCTAAATTTTGGCCACTAGGTACCTCAGTCAAAGTGTGGCATTTGGATTTTCAGCCTCAGAGATGGGTCACATGTTGGATGCCCTCACAAGAGTTGGGTGACTCAAGGATGGATGCGCGGAACAATCGGACCTTGGTCTTCGACCCTTCACGGGTATCTCCCTGCCTTATGGTGTAGGAAGACTTGACTTGGAGGATTTGAAAGTTCCTTATTTCTCAACTGTTATTTTTTGAAAATGTGAGAACCTGATAATGGTTATTTGGATGCCTACCCCCAAGATCCTACCTAGACTAAAAAATTCTTTTGGCACCTCCTATGGAGGAAAATTTAGTGCGTTATTAGAAATTTTTTAGATGTGGTGGGTTGAGAGATTGGGGTCATGGACCAACCTAGTTTGATTAATTGGGTGTGGATAATTTCCAAAGAATTAGTTAGATATTTTGGAATTCCTTTGGAGAAAACCTACTTCGACCTCCACTATTCAAAAAGAGAAATTATGTGTGTGAGGAGTGGCTTTGTGTGCAAGAAAGTGACAAGTGTGCAAAGATTTTAATAAGTTAAGTGTGAAATTGCAACATGTGGACTTCCTATGGTCCTTACAAATATTTTTTACCTAGCTTACTATGTGTCTTTGATAAAACCTTGTGGAATATTTAAAGCCCTAGAGAACTATAAATGTGGACATATGGGTCCTTACAAGTCCTTTAAACTCCCTAAAATGTTGTCTATACTAAGAAAGATATGAAACTATCCTAGATTGGAGACATGTGGGCATGTATGGACCTGCTACTTTGATCTTTTAAACTTCCCTAGATTGTGTTCTAAACTAAGAAATCATTTTAAGAAACTATCTTAAGATTGCAAACATGTGGGCATGTATGGGCCCTTACAAAACTTTAAGATGATTTCAAAAAACTAAGAGGAACCCTAGGGGGGCTTTGTCCTCTCCTAAATATTTTTTAAGGGAGATGAAATGTCCTTTTAACCACCTTTTTGATTCCCTAGATCACACAAGGGTGCAATGGAAGAGCATACTCAAGGGTCAGAATTAACTTCCATTCCCAATTTAAGTGATTTGTGTATGAAAGCAATAACTTCAACTTTAAAGTTTACAAGCAAAATGATACATCCATGTGGCAACCAAGAAAAAGAGGAGAATAGTGATTATTTTTACCCCCTAAGTGCCTATGTTAGCTAACCTTTCATATGGGAAAGGACTCTAAGTGGAGTGTAGTTTCCTTACAAAGTGCATGAAAATAAAAATATGAAGGCTAGGGGCCCTCAAACCATTCATAAAAACCCTTAAAATTTTGAAAAACTAGACTTATGTGTGGGTAACAGTTCTGACAGGCACATAAAGGGAGAAGAATGTTTAGAGTAATGAGGCTTGTTTCATGCACGGTGCGCAGAATGTGCGTCTGTGGGCAGGCAAATCTGTGCACTTCCTGTCACGCATCAGGGGAGGAATTTCCAAGTGAAATACTCCTTCCTCGGCTCTGAATTTGGACTTTGGCATGTTGGGCTAGGCCGGTTTTAGTACTTGCAAGTCAAATCAATCAAAATGAAGTGCTCTCAAGGCTCAAATAGGGAGGAATTGGATACTGATCCCCAGTATGGTCTTCAATCTATTGTGTTGGTTTTGTCACTTGCATGAGCAAAACAACAACACTTGCATGTCTAGATAAGCCTGCTAGACAAGACAAAAGTTTGTGAGTGGGTTAGATAAGACAAACACATATGAAAAAAAAAAAATACAACTAAAACAACTAAGAAATAAATGTTATAAAGCTTGAGAAATTTAGAACCATGAAAACCAAACAATGACCAACATAATGCTACCAATGGATCAATATATTAGTAGGCAAAACACAGTAGAGAAAGTCAGGGACTTATGAGTCCCCTCTTCCTCCTTGGGAGGGCTCTTGAGTTCCCTAATTAAGAGATCTTCTCTTTAAAATGGAAGAAATGGAAAATGGTGAAGGAAAACAATGCATATTCCCTCAAGAGGTGAGTGGAATGGCCTATTGCAATGGTGCTTGAAGGCTTCCAAGATAAAAGAGGATTCTCAAAGAAGAATTCTTGCAGCATAACAATACTTTGAAGATCTTGGTTTCTTAGCACACCCATGGCTCTTATTTATAACATTCATACATGGAAAAATGTAATTGGTTCATAGTGTGAACAAGGGGTCTTTTAGGGCACCCTCTAGCCCTTGACCAGCCCCCAAGCTAGATTTTGCTCAGATATGAGTGTCAAATCGTGTTGGGGGTCAGACTAGAAGTGGTTGAGGGGCCAACAAGATCCATAAATACGTTGTTCATATAAGTGTGTAGCTTTTATTGTAGACAATCATGCATTTTGCGCATTGTGCACGTTGAGGGTTGTGTTGGCCCGTGCATATTGCGCACTGTGCGCACACTTCCTTTGGTGAATTTGCGCACTTTAATTTTTTACCCAATTGTATAGTTTTTTTCCTTTTGGATGCATTTTGGTGTTGTGGGTGGAAAAATTGTTGTTGGCATTGATGTGTTTCTTCAACCATCTGTGTGCAATTTTGCGGACAAATTTTCAGTCATAACAAGTAGGTTTATTGAGTTTTTGAAACCACAATGTCAGACATATGAAGATGCCCTTCAAAATCTCACAATAGCCCTAGATGACGGAGGATTCACCACTAAGATTGTGGAATATTTCAGGGATGTGTACCATACTCAATACCAAGAACCCTCTGATATAGAAGGAGATATTTATGAAGAAGGTTGTCACGCTCTTGAATAGGAACAAGATTTTTCCCATGATTCAATAGAATGCATTAAAGAATTGACTAAAGAAGTGATTTATGAGGATGAAGCACTAGTATCTTCTCCTCCATCTGATGAAGCTCTCCAAGATCCTATCTCTCCTCCACAAGACGAAGAGAATGAGGTGAATCATTTTCCTTTCCAGGTTTTTTATGACACTTTGTTCTATGATTCAGAAAGTGAAGAAGTAAAGGAACCCTTGGAAGTGCTAGGTCCTTCATTTTTTGATGAAGGTGAAAAGATGATTAAAGAGATGAGTCTTGTAGATGATGTATTGAATCCTCTTCCATTTGAAAAAATCATCCAATCCTTTGATGCTCTTACACAGCAAAAAGTGAATATGGTAAGTTATTTCCCTTTCCAATATTTTGATTATGCTTTACTTTATGATTTGGAAAGTGAGAAGTATTTGAGGATCCCTTTGATGCATCAAATCCTTCATGTTATGATAAAGGTAGTGACATGGTTGATAATATTGATGAGTTCATACATGTTGGAAGACGTAAGTGGGATACGATTGGTTGCGATGAGGATCCCATTTATGATATGGAAGGATATATTTGAATGTTGCCTTTACAACAATCATATAATGTTCCTAATAATTTTGATGTTTGGCAACAAGATGATGATATAATTACAGAAGTTTTCCAAGAACCAAAGGATGACATAGTGCAATGTTCTCCTGATGATTTTCGGTCATACCTTGAGGATTTTGATGAGTATTCCTTTGAGCACTTGGATTTATTCTATGAATAATATTATCAACCATCGTTGTGCTCAAATTTTGATAAAGGTGAGGATGTTTCTTTCCTAAAGCAAGATAGTTGTGACAAGGTTGTCCAACTCACTCTGATTATTTTACCTCGTTATGTCACTAAGGATGCAATTGGGGAATATGTCTCTTGTTTCAAGTTTTCTTTAGGGAAAAACTTTCTGTTAGAATTCAAGGGGAGGTTGAATGCCTTAACAAGTTTATTATCTCAATCTTTCAGCTTTCCCCTGAGAAGTTGTCAGTTTCCCTCTAAGTTCTTGTTAATCCCTTCTCAGACCCTAGGCAGTGATAACGTCCAAGGTATTAAACCCTTAGACTCTTCGATCCAACCCTTTGAGTCCTTAACCTCTCACGATCCTTTTCTGAGATGGATTGATCACTTTTCTGGAAAGGTGACTTGGCATGATTTTGTCCCTCCCTCCCGCCTCCATGAGCTAGACTTTACGACTTCTTATGATATAATGGATTCTCTAACTCATGTTTATTTTTTTCTTAAATTGTCATTGTTTTGGTTTATGATGAAGCACAAAGGCATGTGTTATGATACATTGCTAGCGTGGTTGTATTGGTTGTATGCTTATACCTAGAATTTGACATGTAAGTACAGGTAAGTTAGAATAGGTAGGCATTTGTATCCATTATACATACCATTTCATATCATGTTAGCATATTTGTAGTTTCATTTTCATATTGTCTTGATTCATTATGAATATATGTTTTCTCGTGATCATATGCTAGATTAGAGATGCTCTTTATTTGTTTATTATATCATATATGAACAAGAGGTGATATCACCACCCTAGGGATTACTAATATCCTTTGTTGATATTTAGCAGGAAAAGGTCATACCAGAGATGTTGAGGTTCTCATGCGCTCTATGGTGAGCACATGTCCCTGAATGGGAGCCAAATGTTATCCCCTAGCCTAGGGATAACTAAGGAGATCACGTCTCGAGGCCTGCAGTTCCTAGACATGGAGTACCGAGAGCCACATGACTTGAGCATGGCCTCAGAGGGCCCCTCTTTTCTTTATTGCGGTCCATTTATCATCAACGGTAGTATCCATCCCACCACCCTGGTTATGAAGTAGCGGTGGGTATTGCTCCAGGAGGTAATGAGTTTGGGTGTCATGGTATGTATCACTCTAATTTTTTAAGCACTTGAATATGTTGTATTGAATCCTTCTTCATTTCATGATGTTTGCTTGGAAATTGTATTCTTTGCCTCATTTATACCTGGAAAGGTAACACAGTGCCCTAGTAAGTTGCTTTCCCTTTAGGATGGGTTGCTACTAGGTGGGTCTGTGAAATTTCATTGTCCTTTCCCTCCATACTTACCATTTTCCATATTTATTCCTTCCATCTCCCCTATCATTGTTTGGGCATTGGGATTGGCTATGCTAGGAAAGGTTGTACCTTACCTTGTGGGAAGAAGGAGCTAAAGGCCCAGAGGGTAAAAGTAGTTGGAAAGAGTTAAAAGCCAATGTTAAAACCTTTGACATTCTTCTCCCAGGGATCCTCGAGAAGGCAATGAAAGGCTTCTCAGTAAGAAAATGGACCCATAAGATACATAAACACTCAAGGTACTAATTAATGGATAGGAGGTCTCATCACGAGCCGACCTATTATGACCATGGGCATGTAGCGGTATGACACTAACACCTATTTGGTCACCAAACCAGGGTAGTGTCTCTTGGTGGCATAGCCAAGAGAAAGGGGGTCTCATCACAATCCAGTCTCCTCATTTCCGTGAAATGTTTGTGGATAACGCTATCACCTCTGGTCATCAAGCCAGGACAGTGGCCCTCAACTTTTCACTTGAAGAACAAAAGAAAAATATCAAAAGAAATAAAGCTAAGAACAAAAGGAAATGAATGGTCTAGGAAAAAATTGAATTTGTGACAAGGTGCAACTCACCCTCTACAAAGGCACCCATAGGGAAGACTTTACATTTCCCTGTTATTACATGCACCCCATGCCCAAATATTTACCCTATGCCACCTCATACACTTACATGACTTGGATTAGATCCCACCTGGGAAACACCCCAAACTTAAGAGAGGTTAGCCCAATTGGACACCCTGAGACCTTCTCCAAACCTAACTTGTCAAGTTGCATAATGTCTTTGAGCATTTTTCTGGTTAAGGGGGGTTTGATGCACATGTTTGGGTAATTTAATTATTGAATGTGATTTACATGCTATGATCCTTGTGACTTATGAACCCCTGGAGGACGTACTTGTTGTTGTTGCAGGACCTTGCCCGGTGGATAGGTACACATGAGGGAATGATTAGCTCAGACCTTCATGGGGGATTAAAGCACACAGATGGATGTTGCAACCCCAACCAGGGGTAAGAAGAAATTGAATATTTGCATCAGGAAAAAGAAGGACATTTCCTTTGGAGGCACCCTAACAGATCTAGACCTAGGGGGACCTTGCTCTTTCACATGGAAGTTGGCCCTTGAGGGCCCTGACAATCACCATCATGACCCTATATGTCATCCATAGCTAGGGTTTTCATTTTAGAGGAATTTATGAGCCTGGTGGTAGGTGTGGGCATCATCTAGGGCCTCTGGAAGCCAAGCACCCTATATTTTAGGTTCACCGTTCCACCTTTAGGCCTCAACGTCACCCTAGAAGGGAATGACATCACCCTTGGAGGTGTATTTAGATGCTAATTAATTTTTATTATGTCAAAATTGAATTTTATTGTAAATTGGTTAGGTCGATCTTATTTGACCTGAAAATTAATTAAAGGTCAAAATTGTGTATAAATAAACATAAAGCACTCTCATTTTTTTATCATAACTCACTTCTCACAAGAGGGAGGACTGAAATTATCGCCCTAAAGGGGTTATTGGCTGAAATTACCAAGGCACACTTGCTTGGAGGCTATTTTGGATGCATTTTGGATCATTTCTTGGTGAAATTTTGGCAAATGTAGGGTTTTTGTGCTTGATTATTCTTGGTGAAGTAAGTGAATCTGCAATTTTTATTTAATGATAAATGTGTATGGTATGTTTACTTGTTCATATGTAAGATTATGAAATTTCTTGCTTGAAACCCTAGGAGTAAGAAACATAAGGTGCTTCTTTCTTGCTCTTTATTTTTCTAGTTTTGCTTAAGAAGATCTTGTCTAGACAAACTTCTAGAGCCCTAAAGTGATAGCACTTTAGAAGCTTTGTCTAGTTCTTATTGCATTAAATATTTTTCAATATTCTAAGGATAGGAGAAATCACTAGGGCCTAGAAGTTCCTACACCCTAGTTGAACCCTCTCTTTGAGGCTTGGTGCTTGAGAACTTGAGGTACTACTTCTCAAGATTCCACCTTGCTATCTTTTAGACAAGTATAATCATTGTTGTCTCTCCAAGTTAATGTGTTGATATAATTGAATTAATAAAACCTAAATGAATTAGTCTCTTGTCTATCTTTTGTTGGAAGGTTGATCAAACACTCAAACACTATTCTCTTAAGCTATTACTAACTAAATCTAACACTAATTTAGCCTAGATCACTAACTTTCTTGTTGTTATAAATGTTTGCTACAACCATCTAACTGCAGCAAATTTTATGCATAATTGACTTTGAATGCTAGCTAAACACTTCAGAATTTTCTTATGACATTTGATTATAATTCTTCTTAGTAAATGTTATCTTTTCACTATCTTTTCAATAAATTTTGAAGAGCTTTTATTGCAGCTGTTACAATTTATTAATTGTTGTTGTAAACTTGTTCATTGCTTCATTTTTATATTAGCTAGCATATTTTCCCTTGGTTTACTATCTCTTGAATCTTTACTATCATTTTTGTACTTGAAACTGCCATATATATGCTACGTTGTCTTGTTTTGGGTAGGTACACTTCATCACTTTCAATCGCTTCATCTTTCTTGGACATAAAACTTGTGACACCTTTTGACTTGAGTGACCACTGAGAGGGGGTTATCTTTGCATCCTTTCTTTATTTTCACCTGCCCTTTAGGTCACTAGGGAAGTCTCCCTTGGGGTAGTCTTACCCTACTCCTAAACAAAAAGGGGTTTCCTATTAAGGTGATAGTGATAGGTCACCCTCTTGTTACACCAATATTGTTTCACTTGCCTTAAGCTTTGGACAAGTACAGATTGTACGATAACATGTCTCATGATTATAAATATGAACTTCATCACTCAAATATTCTTGTTACTTCCTCAAAACATCATCATATCAACTAGCCATGGAAAAACATGTATCATAACCATAAGTCAATATGTTATAAATGCTCTTATATGAAAGGATAAACATTGATCCAATTAGTCGTGATAAAACATGAATCATAATCATAAAGTGACACAATTGATATATTTTAGTCAAATGAGATAACGAGCCACATGCAAATAGCATTGATCACATAAAGTTATTGTATTCACAATAACATCATATCCTAGTCAAACATGATAAACAACCATATGAAAATATTGTTTGATGCATATAACATTCTAGTTATATCCAATGTAATAATTGTCTTAAAGAATATGCTCCAGTAAAAAAACATTGAACTAAGGTAATATGACCATACCCTATGATAACCAATAATCCAATGAAGTTAATACCATTATAGGAATACAATAATGGTATATATCAAAAATAACAATGCTTGCTTCATGATGCATGTGTCAACAAAGGAATCAAGTGGCATTAACATAATCCAAAAAAATATAAGTGGGTGTACTAAACTCAAGGTGTCATATAGTCTAACTTTTATGCTTAGGAGGGATATTACATTCAACTCCCCACAAAATAACACCATTCCTAGCATTGAATTCCAGCTCAACCATTATACTATGGTTAAATAAAACTGACACACTTTAGCTTTGTTACCACATGCACCCTTTGGATCATAATGAACACAAATGTAGTGAAGTGTGAGTCATAAATAATTATAATACAAAATTAAGGCTATCATTGTATGTTGATTGAAGGAAGTTATGTTCTAAAAATGGGGTGTCACACTCTTTTCCACCTCATAACAACTTCATCCTTGAAGTTGAGTGACATCTCCCACTATGCACTAAGAAAACAACATTTATAGTAAGAATTCCCCACTCAAACTCAATTATCCACATGAAAAAACTAACACAATGTTAATCCATTCATTTCCAAATGTCACCATATAACCCATACACTTGGAAAACAATCATCTCATCAAAATCCAATACATTTCTCGAAAATTCAATCAAAGATATGGAATGAATCATTAGATCATTTTTCTTCTATCTTAGTACTTTCTGGGTGGGAAAATTGGAGGAAGTGGCTTATAGGGTCCATTTTAGTCGTAGCTCCCAATTTGGATATTTGTTGTCCAAAAGCTTCCAGATCCATTTTGAGGCATCAAACAACACTTTTTGGGGTCAAAAAATTTGTGATCATAGCTCATAACCCCTTGAAATTTTTCTTCACACCAAGAGATTTTGTACAGTGTGAAAACCACCTCATTGGAGTTCATATGTCGAATTTATGTCTCCCACAAGTTGACCTACCTTGTTGACCACCATGGTATCGAGTGGGTGCCATGTTAGCCAAAATTACTCACACATGTGGGGCTAGTCAGATGTTGAATTTCAAGAAGATTTAAGAAGGTTCAAAAACTTAACACTAATTAAGGGTTGAGGATGTAAAAACTCTAACCCTAGATGGCTATCATGTTAAATACTAGATTGCTAAGAAGATAGGGGGTTACATTGTTTTAGCATTGTATTTATTCTAGATGAGTAGAGAATCTAGGAGTGGAATTTGAGAGAATAAAAAAGGAGGAAGAAGATTCTATAGCATCCATTTAGGCCACATTGTCAAAGGCAAGTCCATATTGAGTGCTCATTTCTTTGTATTTTCTTTTTCATAATTGAAGAAAAGAGAGCAGAGAATAGGCCTCACCTTCTAGCTGGGTTTTCTCCCATATCGTGTTTCCAAAGATACATCTTGTGTTCATTTGTGTGGATGGTGTGTTCATTTTCTTATTCTTTGATTTTTGTATTTCAGTTATTTTCGTAAATTTGAGCATTAAAATAGTAATAATAAATCTAGGATCTAAGGAAATAAATTGAATAATAGAAAATTTCATAATATTGCAAGATATGTTGGGATGAACTGTTCTAGTGAAATATCCACGACAGTTTACAGATCAATCAAGAATCACCATGTGAGTTTGATAAGTATTGCATATCAATCACCATTAAACAAGGAGACACACTACCATCCCAATAAGAAAGAAATAATAAGAGCACTAATCAATTGAATTCAATATGCCTCAAGCAATACAAGGATTTGATTATTAAAAAATTTAGAGGAAGCATTGTTTAAACCAAAATGCATTACCTTCAATCATTCTAATTACAAAAAAGAGCACCAATAAGTAACATAAATCAAAATTTAGGTATTCACCCAAAAATCATGATAAATTATTCCTCGAATAATATCATCAAGTAGAAAGAATTGAGCATCAACATACAAGTGTTAATCATATAGTTGGGAAAATAAGCATCACCTTAAGTCATACAAGTTCCACAAATATCATCTAATTATCACCATCGATCAAATTTTAACTATACAACAAAAAATAATCATCACAATCACAAATATTTTCATCTACCAATATACTTGTATCATTAAAATTTCACCAAAGTCATTCAAGTTACCTAGAAATAAATACATGATTATATATATTTCCAAGTCATTTATATAATAACATCCATTAATCATTCAATATGTTGTCCATATGGTTATTATATAATCCAATGTCAAACACCCCCCTAATAATCCAAATTAAACCATGATCATACTTCCTACAAAGAATCTAAGGATAATACTTGGAAACAATTAATCCATGTGTATCGTCATAATCCACAATTAGAACACGTGTTATAGATACTCTACTTCCATCAATCATAATGAGCAAATCAACTAGGAATCCAAACAAATCAACAATCAAATGAAATAATTAATACACCATTAACAAACCAATGAACATTTGGGACACATAACCATCAACATTCATAGTCACTCCCAATACACGACTAGAGAAATCAAAATATTCACTAATCAATTTTTTGAAGGAATCAAACATCACACATTAAGAATCAATGTGTCATCCCACAACTATGTGATCACATCATCCTATAGTCCATAGTTTAGCAATCAAGTATAGTTTACCAATCAAGTGTCGATCTTCATAACTCACAATCACAATCCTCAATCAATCTCTATAATTTAAAGCCAACTCCTCAACAACAACAACAAAAAGTCTAGAATCTAGTCTAGGGCTATGCTCACACAATATCCATTCCAAGGGTCACATAGGAGTGTTTTAGTAACTTCATGATGTTGTTTCACCCATGTCTAATGTATACATGTATTGCACCCAAAATCATACTAGGAAAGCAACCAACATCTCATCGGCTTACAAACCAAATGTCATTGAAGAAATTTATGAAACAAATCTCTTAGATAAGCACAAATGGTCTCCTTATATCTTCAAGTAGTATTCTAGTCTCCTAATTTTTATAATTTCATATGTCTACTTCGACAATGTTATTCTACCTAACATAGATGAATCCAATATATTTAGTCATAACTACCACTTATAATATACTAACAATAATATGTTAAGAATATCCACAAGATTAATCTAATATATAATTAATTGATTATTACAAAATCAATTAAATAAATGTCTTTGCATGCATCAACATAACTTGTGAAAAAAAATTAATTAAACTTGCTCAAATTAATTCAACTTTACTTGATCATTTAGGTTACAATTTTCATTAATTTAAAATCAAGATTAAGAGGTGTAATTATGTCTTTTATAACTTGTGAAAAAAGAATTAATTAACTTTACTTGATAATTTAGGTTGTAATTTTCACATTAACAACACATATCTGACTGCGGGGGAATGGAGCGGAGCGGTTTTGAGAGTCGAGCTTGGTATTCGGCACTGCGAGCTATGCGGCTAGGTTTTCTCTAGCCGCATCCTGGGCTTCCATGGAGTAGGGCGTCCGCTGGCGTGGGACATTCCAGGGCGAGAGGTTTATGCGGCGTGGCGGGAGAAGGGAGTTTCGAGGGTCTGTGGATGGCGGAGGAGGTTTCGATCCCTGTGAACTCTGAGGCATGGTGGACCGCGGATCACTGCGTCGGTTCTGGGCGCGCGATTTTTCAGCGGACGGCGGCGGTGCCCTGAGGCGACTGTTCGGCGATGCTTGCCTGCTTTTTGTGTTAACTGGTGAGGTTCGCTTACATTCCGGGCAGCCTTCGTTGTGTTCAAGGGTTTGGTTTCTAAGTGTGAGGTGGTGATTAGTGGCGGTTTCGGGTGTTTATTGTGGCGGGTTTTTTGTTTTCTCTCTATTTGATCTTTTTTTCCTTGGAAAGAAGAGGTTTTGGATCATAGCTTTACAGTCCACACTGGGGGCGTGCGGTTTTTTGGTTCACACTTTGAGGTTTTTTGGGGGTGTGCGGTGTTGGGTAAACACTTCGAGGTTCTTTGGGGGCATGCGACTTCTGCTTTAGATTATTTTCTGGTGTTTGTTGGGGTTTTTAGCCCTGTTTTGTTTCTCTTTTTTGCAGTCTACCTGCTGGTTTTGGTTCTTTGGGGGCATGCGACTTCTGCTTTAGATTATTTTCTGGTGTTTGTTGGGGTTTTTAGCCCTGTTTTGTTTCTCTTTTTTGCAGTCTACCTGCTGGTTTTGGATCTTTGATGACTTTCTGGTTTCTTTTGGGAATGAATGTGATTGTTTATGAGCATGGTCTTTGGACTTGTATTTTTATGAACTGTGTGGATAAAGATGTAAAAAAAAAATGTTTTCACTAGTATAATTGAGCTAATTTTCTACTAAAAAAAATGTTACAATTTTCATTAATTTAAGATCAAGATTAAGAGGTGTAATTATATTTTTTATTTTTTCAATAGGATTGAAAAATAAGTTTATGACTCACCACATTCAACTATTACAAAAATTACAAATACAAATACAAAGGCAATTATTTTGTATTGTTGTGTTCTCTATAATAAGAACATAATTTTTTATGGTTGCACTTTGAAAAATGAATTAATGTTTACTTAAGTATTTTAATGAAATCAAATATTCTAGATTATATTTTTTTTATTTTTTTTTATGGTTACACATTGAAAAAGGAATTAATGTTTACATAAGCGTGAAATTAAATATTTTTTTGTAAATAAGATAAACATTTTGACTATATGGCTTTCTATCTAACTTTGTACTAATATAACTTTTTTAATACTATTCTCATTAAACAAAACAAAATAATGAAATTTCAATAGAAAAATGATTACAAAAAGTTCTTTTAAAACAAAAGCTAATAATAATAATTTATTGATGAAAATCCTAATTACATTCACATACAACTGGTATTCGAGATATGCAATATTACCAAAAAAACTTAATACACATTAACAACACTTCACAAATTCTCATTCCACATGAGAATACTCTTTACAAATCACATATTTGTAAGTCATAGATCTATTATGCAATAGTATTTTTTGTCTTGACTCAAGTGCAATAATGTATAATATAGCTTGACTAGAAGGGTAGTATCATAGCATTGACTGAAATGCAATAAGCTATAATATAGCTTGGCTTGAAGGGTAGTATCATAGCAATCTCTCCTAGTGATTCCTTATTACACTCTTTCACAAGCATAATGTTAGTATCATAGCATTGATTGAAATGCAATAAGCTATAATATATCTTGGCTTGAAGGGTAGTATCATTGCAATCTCTCTTAGTGATTCCTTATTACACTCCTTCACAAGCATAAGGGTAGTATCATAGAAATCTCTCATAGTGATTCCTTATTAAACTTCTTCACAAGCATAATCATAAGGTCAATTAGTACTTTGATTTGTGATTTGAGTTGAGTAAACAATCTTTAAAATTTATAAATTAGTACTTTGATAAGCTATAATATATCTTGGCTTGAAGGGTAGTATCATTGCAATCTCTCTTAGTGATTCCTTATTACACTCCTTCACAAGCATAAGGGTAGTATCATAGAAATCTCTCATAGTGATTCCTTATTAAACTTCTTCACAAGCATAATCATAAGGTCAATTAGTACTTTGATTTGTGATTTGAGTTGAGTAAACAATCTTTAAAATTTATAAATTGTTATTCAACTAAGAAATCAAATTTAAAACCATTAACAATTATAGTTATAATGAATTCCCAAAAGACTGCTTCACATTCATACATAGGACATGAGACGTATTTCCATTGTATTCAGTCCAACATACTTACTTGTCTACTAATGGGTATTGAATTCTTCCTCAACTCATTAGGCACTAGAAATTATTAAGATAACTTCCATTTACAAACTATCTATTAGTGATTATAAAAATCCTACATGGTTCAATCTTAATCGGGTCCATTAGTTCCTTCAAACAAGTAGCAAGAAAATTAAATGGATCAAGATATTGGTTGAGAAATTTTATCAGATACATGGTTCAATCTTAATCTAGTTCATTAGTTCCTTCAAACAAGTAGCAAACAAATTAAATGGATCAAGATATTGGTTGAGAATTTTTATCAAATATATTGTATGCAACCTCGTAACAATCACTATTTTTTCCTAGACTAGTACATGTGCATCCAAATGTGTATCTTACTTTGAATATGATCTATGAAGACTTTATGACTTTTAAAACATGGGTGATATATGAATTTATGACTATTATTTTATTTGGTTAGCAAATATATGGATATATCCATATGCAGTTATAATGATGAGGCTTAATGACTTTTTGTCTAGTTATGTGTATTAATATGCAATTTTAACTCACTCCACTTTGATATGGAACATTTTCTCTCTATGTTCCAACCACCGGGCAATCGGGCCACAGGCCCTCCAATGCTACACCCTCAGCCTTTTCACTCAGATTTGGTATGGAACCTTGTCTCTTTGTGTTTTGACCACCAAGTCACCAAGAAATTATCCCCTGGGACTTCAACACTGCAATTCTCCTCCAATTTGGTATGGAACCTTGTAACGTACTCAACCCCCAGCTAGGTCACGTCACTACTAAAACGACCCAATAAAAATTTATGATACTAAATCAAAATGCAGAAATAACACACACCATGACATCCATGCACAGGCAAATGTCTATGTTGCTTAAAAATGTAAATGCAATTACTTAACTGTTCTTAGTAACAACTAAATAACACAAAACATCATTCAACCACGCGATTTTTAATTTATATGCATCATTATGCTCACAACAAGCACAACAACCAGAATATCTCAGAGTAAAAATACACAATAACTATATCAACATTTAACATGAATAAACACATCAAATAAGAACACTTATCTTATAAAATGTGCAACCCATTGCATAGGACATATGTTCCTCCCAACCATATGCTTGTTGTTCCATATCTCAATATCAAGCCACCCCTGAGCTGGGGATATGAATCCACAAGAGATCGTGGTCCCTAAGACTAGCTAATGTCCCCCTCTCAACAGTCAATTTTCATAGCAAATTCCAGTCCACCAGCTCTCTTCCCTTCAACCTACACAACCCAAGGGATGGAATCTCCCTTCATTGATCATAGTCCCTTAGGAATTTCCACTCCCCTCTAGGGTTTCCAACACAGGTTGGACATGAATTATACTTGATGGGACCTCAGGAATTCTACAGTTGCAACATGAATTCACCGAGAAGCAAAAACGTCTGTTTCCTTGGTGAATTTCGAATAGCACGTTACTCCCATGAACACAACCTATTTCTCCACAAATTTCCATCTCTGAACAATTGTTAAAATTTCCCACAATAGATACCTTCAAGCTTCATCACTTAGAACTCCATTGTTATCTAGAAAACTCCATATAAAAACAACTCTCTATGCAAAAACGTGAATGTGCAATTCTGGTCTCCTTCCCATAAGAATTTCCTCTCTTTCTCTTTCTTTCTTGACTCGCACTCTTCCCCAAGATGATTTTACTAAACCCCCGTGCTCTCAATAACTATTGGATGTGACTCTCACGCCCACCCTCTTACATGAATTCAATGATTGGGCTCTAAAACACTCAACAACTAATGGAAGGTTCATGGTAAGGATAATTTAGAAAGAGATAAGAAATGCGTTTTGGATTTAATAGACATGGGTAAACTCTCCCCCCATTGGACTCCTTCCCTCTCGTGTGGATACTTAGCCCCCAATCTCCATCCATATCCATCTACAACCATCTATACATTTCATTCATTATATTCAATTTACATCATTTACATATTACATCGCTTGGCTCTCGGTCATATACTACATTTACAATACACATCGCTAATTTGGGGTTTGAAAATGGGGATGTTATAAACCTTGTTTGTGGTCCAGCCAGTGGCTCACCAGGCCATTGGTTATTCAGCCCACTGGTGCTTTAACACCTATGCTTTCACACATTCAATCTGATCTGGTACACTAGGTCCCATATCTTAAAAAGGTAACATGTTGCAAGGGTTCCATATCTATTCTATTCACATTCAAATTGCATGATAATTCCTTTACCTTATAAAGTATTTGAACACAATTTTCCCAACGAATGTGGGATAAATCATTCGTGTCGCTATTTTCTTCGATCTGGTTAACCATGCCTGGGACCTCCCTCATTGTTGTTCACACCTACACATTCCTGAGGTTTCATTGCACCCTCGATCTTCAGATCTCATTGTCTAAATCCGTTCTCCTTCAAATCCCTCAAATATCATTTCTTTATTTCTCTTCAACAGGGTCATCTCGTCTAGAGCTTCCAATTGCACTAGTCCTTCTCATACCTATGTAGCTAGAATTCATTTGGATTGACTGTTCATACAGAATCCTCTCGCCTTCATTCACACAAAGCCCTCATTAACTCACATAATCGCATCAACGCATAGAACCTCAGCAATGCATAGAGACATTTATGATCTCCCCTTGTCTTTGACATCAATGACAACAAATTTTCCAACAAACCCTATATGAGAATAAAATGAGAGAAAGTAGGAAGAAAAGGAGAATGAAAGAGGAATAAATGAGATAATTAGGGTTTCTAAGAATAAATTCAAATTTAATCAAATAAAAGGTAATTTCTCTCATGTGTAAGAAAATTTAGACAATTGGCATCTCAATTGCAGTTGATCTTTTCATTATTAGCTTATGTGTTATATTTTAATTTCGATGTTATGTTGATATTTAACTTTAGTATGGTTAAATTTGAAATTCTTTTAAGGTGCATGTATACAATTCAATATATATATATATATATATATAGAGAGAGAGAGAGAGAGAGAGAGAGAGAGAGAGAGAGAGAGAATTGGATTTTTCATTGTGTACAAATGGTAAAGTTATGGTTTCTTAGAATACTTAGAATATATTAAATTGATTCATGATTTGTACCAAATAATAAATTGTTGAATTGGTACAACCCATACTCATTGTTTAAAAGAAAAAACTCTCAAGGTTAAGGATATATTTAGTAATGATTTATAAATGAAGTTTTTTGTCATATTTAAATATGATTAAGTGGTCTATATGAATTATCAATGTGGTATAACAATAATGTTTCTCCCAAAAAGAAAAGGTAAATTAAAATTCCTTTAGAGGACGAAAACCCAAGATATTAGGCCATAGTACATTCTCTGGAAGTAATGACTAAGATGTTGAAAATAATTGTTTCCAATCATAAACCAAATCTAAACTAGAATATGTAGTAGGGACAAAACCTTAGACAAAACCAAGATATATCTATCGGTGTCAATAGTGAAAGAGCTTGTTGAGCAAGAAACAACTTCCCCATACCATTTTTGTATTTGTTATTTGAATAAGGAAAAATGGATTGGGGCCCCTCCTTTTCTTTTCAAACTTTTGAGCTTTCATGGACTTATCCTTAATTTGATCGCATAACTTAGAATATTTTTCATGTAATGAGTGGCAGTCTTCTTAGATCTCATTAGACATTAGAAGTTTTTTTTGATTGCTTGTTCTAACCTTTTTCAAGCAATTTTGCCTTGTCACAACTTTGAAAACTTGTGAATTCCCCCTTTATTGCATCACATGAAAAGTTTACTTTGGTGCAATACACTGCATGAAAGTTCATTTTGGTGCAACACACCACATCACATGAAAACTTGTTTCTTTGTGACTCAAAAAGACTTAGAAAATTTAGGAAAACTCGATGTATCACGCCTCTCAAAGTTTTTTCACTTGCGACATGTCACATCCCACAAAAAATTTCCCTAATGAAACACATTACAATGTTTGAATACTTCCAAGGTCATGATACATCACATAGAAAATGGTTTTCATCATGAAATATTATGCCTCTCGAAGTTTTCATCTTTTGTGACATATCTCACTTGAAAACACTTTCTCTCACAACACATCATGACTTGCCAAATTTCGAAGCTCCATAACAACTTTCCTTTATCGCACTCAAGCAAAATCTCTCTTGTCGTGATAAGTTTACTTTGTCACATGATGAGAAATTTTCCCAAGGTGTGATATGTCGCAAACTCGACAACTTTCTTGATCACACGACTAAGCCTTTATCATGCCTCAATGAAACTTCAACACACACAATAGTTTTGATATGACATTTTATTTGACATAGGGTGAAACGATGTCATTTTAATTTATAAAAATACATCGTCTCATTTTATTTTCCATTCTACCTCCTCCGTGAAAGTGTTTACATCGAAGAAGTTACCAAGTACATTGAGATTCACAAAGCTACCATGAAAGTCATAAGAATCCAACCCAAACCTGCCAAGTTCCATTCTCCAAGTAAGTATTTGACTAAATCAAGGTACAAGTATGATTCAAGTGGATATCGGTGGCCATCCACTGAATCAACATGGTCATTAATTGGTTTTTTGACATTGGTAGTTTTTGAGCCTGTGAAGAATGGCCATCGGGCTACTGGTATACTTCCTTAGTGAGTCTGATCCGATTAAACAGCCTCTGAAACCATAAAGCATGGAACACTTAATGTTATCGGTTGAAGGAGTCTAGGATTAATCGTGAATTTTCTATCTATTCACCGCATATCGGGACCACCGGGTCTACCGAGTCATCGACTCACTGGGACCTTAACTTTGCACCTTCAACTACTCCCCCAATCTGGTATACCGGGCCATTGGGATCACCAAGGCATCATCCCATCAAGCCATATGGAACTTCAACTACTCCCTTGATCTAATATACCGGGCCATCGACCCACCGGGCTCACAGGGGCATCGACCCACTGGGCCCAAATGAACTTCAAAACTACACCTTTAATTGTTTTCCCCGATCCAATATATGATCTGGATTTATGAGAAGAACAAAATAAATAATAGACTTAATACAATAACACAGAGATATGGAAAACAACAATAGATATCCATTAAACAATAACTTATATTGAATAAATAAAATAGGTTGAAACTGTAAAACTGCAAAACTGAAAACAACTTGCTAGAATGGTGGTAGCTATATTTGAGAAGAGATGTGGATGCTACATGCATATGTCTAAGAAGAATGATTAGAATGAGGCTCAAGAGGCCTTTTTAACATCACTCATGAATTCCAAAACCCTAGACATCCAAAAACCTAACCCTAGGAGGTGAAACGTCAAAAGTTATGTGGGCCTGATGGGTAAGTTGGTACCTCAACTTCTTGGGGTTGTAAATTTTGCATACGAACTCCGTTTTAGGCGTGTGATAGCCCATTGGAAAGTTTATTTCGATAAATACACATTATTTCATAAAAATCTAACTCCGTCTACAATTTGAATGTGGAAAGCCAAAAAAGAAACATTTTTTAGGGCCCCAAAATGGTCCTAAAAGTACAGAAAGATGTATTGACATGAAAAATTCCAAAATAATCCAATTGGATTAAGTGGGCGGCCACCAATATCCACATGGAATATATGTAAGGCTTCAGACAGCCTCAAAAGTGTAGAACCCACAATTACAAAGAGTTACAGAAAAACATGCTAAACTAAAAATTGTCAAGAGGAGCCAGTTGGAATAGGTGGGTGGACACCAATATCCACCTGAATCAGTCCTCCTCCCTTAGGAAGCAATGGTCTCCATTGTGTTGAGTTCCCCCATCAGGTGGGGAAATTTTTTCTGAATTTGGCTCCGAGTGAGCCACTTGCTTTGGTGCAGGAGTTTCCCTTCCTTGACAACCCGATAAAGCTAGATCCTTTGCTCACAAGTTCCCTTGACCCGTGTGTCCACTATTTGATCAGTGGATGCATGTTCCATGCAGTTAGGGTTGAGCTTAGTTGGTGTCAATTGTTTTTCAATCTCATAGGTGTCCAATAATGATGGAAAATATGGTCGGAGGAGGTCCATATTGAACACTGGGTGAAATCCAAGGAAGGGGGGAGTGTTGAGCTCAAAATAATTGTCACCCACAGCCTTGGTGATGGTGTAAGGCCCATAGTGAAGTGGAAAGAGATTTTTATGGGGCCCTGTAAGGTGTTCTTTCTGCAAATGTAACCAAACTTGTCTCCCACCTGAAACTTGTGTGGTACCCGGTGTTGATCATGGCGTTTCTTGTGCTTAGCATTGGCTTTCTGCAAAATATCATGGACCTATTGGTGAATGTGTTGAATCCACTCAATAAATCTCGTGGCTTTTTCATCCTCAAACTAAACATGGGAAGAATATGTTTGTGTGGTTACAAGAGGTAGTGCAACATCAATGGAACCCAAGGTTTGGAATCCAAGCCCCACCTGAAAGGGGCTATGTTCGGTGGAGCTATGGAGAGCCTTGTTGTAGTTGTGTTGAACATAGGGAAGACTCTCATCCCATGTACACGGATGCTTAGAGTTATATATTCGCTAGATGTGCACAAACATTCGATTGACGACCTCTTTTTGGCTATCAGTTTGAGGGTGGAGGGAAGTGGATTTAGTGATCTTGGTGCCGAATAGTGACCAGAGACTCGACCAAAATGTGTTGAGGAACCTACTGTACCGATCGAAGATGATGGTCTGTAGTATCCCAAAATGGACCCACACTCGTTCGAAGAATATTTTGGCAGTATTTTCCACTGTGATTCTCTTCTTGCAGGCTATGAGAATGGACATTTTCTTGGTGGACGAAAGGCCTAACATGTAATCCATCGAGATGGAATCCCAAGGCCTCTCAGGAGTAGGAAGAGGTGTGTATAATCCTTTCTTCTTGATGGTTGGCTTGGAAATGGCATAGGCAGTGCAAGATCTGATATACTTGTTGACGTCTTGTCGAAGTTTTGGCCAACAAAAATGTTTTTGTAGAATGACCACAGTTTTCTCCAAGCCAAAATGTCTTGCCATCCGACTGTAGTTATCCTCCCAAATCATCTTCGCACGCTCGCTTGCAGGAACATAGATATGGCCCATATGGCATAACATCCCATCCTGAATGTGAAAATCGGTGACATTCACGCCTGTACCCAAGAGTTGATAGGTGGTGGCGAAGTCAAGATCTCGTTGATAAAGGTTAGGCCACTCTGATGCCTCATTCCCACGAGAATGGAGCACGGTGGTGAGTGAAACCATGGGAGGTCGAATGAGGCAATCAACGACATGATTTTTTCTCCCTATCTTATGCTTGATATTGATATGGAACTATTCCAGGTATGTGGACCACTTTTTATGGCGGTTGTTTTGCAACTTCCCTTGTCTCTGTATGAACTACAGAATTGAAAACAACTTTCTCGAATGGTGGTAGTTTTCTATGATAAGAGATGTGGCTGCTACATGCATCAATCTAAGCAGAATGATTACAATGAGGCTCTAAAGGCCTTTTCAACATTACTCATGAATTTCAAAACCCTAGACATCCAAAAATCTAAGCCTAGGAGGTGAAACGCCAAAATTTATGTGGGCCCGATGGGTAAGTTGGTACCTCAACTTACCGGGGTCATAACTTTTGCATACGACCTTTGTTTTAGGCGCGTGATAGCCCATTGGAAATGTATTTTCGAGAAATACACATTACGTCATCAAACTCTGACTCTGTCTACAGTTTGATTGTGGAAAGAAAAAAAAACGTTGTTTAGGGCCCCAAAACAACCTTGGAAGTATAGAAAGATGTACTGACATGAAAAATTCCAAAATAAGCCAGATGGATTAGGTGGGCGACCACCAATCTCCACCTGGAATATGTGTATGGATTCAAACAACCTTGAAAGTGTAGAACCCACAATTACAAAGAGTTACAGAAGAATGTGTTGAACTAAAAATTGTCAAGAGGAGCCAGTTGGAATAGGTGGGTGGCCACCAATATCCACTTGGATCAATATACCAGGTCATCGAGCGATCAAGCCACCGAGCTCACCGAGGCATCAATCCACCGGGCCCTTGGAATTTTAAACACATTCCATGCTCCTCTGAACTTTCGATATCTGATATGACATGGAGGATGACATAGTCTCCACATGTATTATAATGAAAAGGCACCGATGTGACTTCTCTCGTGGCGTTGATGTGGCATCGGCCACTAACCCAGTGGGAACTGGGTGCTCGAGACTTCAACACCACTCTTTCACTCTACTCTGATATGGAACATTGATTCTATGTGTTCCAACCACCGGATCACTATGAAATCATGCCATTGACCCTCCAATGTTGCACCCTCATCCTTTTCACTCCGATCTGATATGGAAATTTGTCTCTATGTGTTTCTACCACCATGTCACCAATAAATCGAC